>JANHJO010006423.1:156685-170732 GCA_032468235.1 Pseudoxyrhopus heterurus | reverse complement strand
CCAGGTTTCCTGGGTAAAATTAGGACCTCGGCTTATACTCGGGTCGGCTTATACTCGAGTATATACGGTACTTAAGAAATAATTCCTAGAGGTGGGAGACTAGCAGGCCAATAGCAATAGCACTTAGAGTTGTACAGGTAGTCCTCGACTTACAGCAGTTCATCTAGTGACATCACTGTACAAAAATGACTTAGGACCATTTTTCACACTTCTCACCATTGCAGCATCCCCATGGTCACATGATCAAAATTCAGACACTTGGCAACCGACTCACATTTATGACAATTGCAATGATCACCTTTTGTTACCTTCTGATGAGCAAAGTCAATGGAGAAGCCAGCTTCCCTTAACAACCGTGTCACTAATTTACCAACTGCAGTTATTCACTTAACAACTGCATCAAGAAAGGTTGTAAAATGGGACAAAACTCACTTAACAAATGTCCTACTTAGCGACATAAATTTGAGGCTCCATTGTGGTCGTAAGATGAGGACTACCTGCATACCACTTCACAGTGCTTTACAGCACTCTCTGAGCGGTTTACAGTCAGCATTTTGTCCCCAATAATCTGGGTCCTCATTTGAAGGATAAACAGCTGAGTCAATCTTGAGACATGAGAATCGAACTGCTGACAGTCGGCAGAATTAGCCTACAATACTTCATTCTAACTACCGTGCCACCATGGCTCTCCAAGGAAGTAGAGCTGGAATTGTGCTAAACAGAGGCTGTTTGAAAGAAGAAGAGCACAAGATGGTATAAAAATTCAAGATCAAACCAACATTTTCTCCTGACAAAGACAGGAGCACAGACAAGAATGCATATCAGGATCATGGAAAGAACATCATCAACCATTCAAGACTCTGAATCTTTCATTTTCTCTTTTAACCAGTTGCCCCCCACCCCCACTCCCTAGATATATAAGTTTGGCTTTTAATTCTTTATTTTAAAGGGACAGGACCCAAGTATCTTTCAAACATTCAAAGGGGCTAACAAAAATGGCTTTAAGTGGGTTTGGAGTAAGCATGCAACGTTATTTCATTTTTGATTGCTTTATTCCATTTTTTCCCCCCATACACAGTTAAAGGACAGTATGATAACACAGGAAGATGTGGTTATTTTTCTTTTTGCCTCTGGATAATAGCTAAATGAGGGATGTTTTCACAGGTTCTCTCAAGCCTCCCAAAGCAATTTTCCTGGAAATAAGACTCGTTAAATGGAATTTAATTTCAGGGAACTTCCCCAGGATTGGGGTGTTTGAATGTTGATTTCTGTATGACAGTTCTACAACCAGATAGTGTCAGCCTGGCAAATATAGATATAAATATCCAAGACAGATTAGAGACATTTGGGTAAACAAACGTACAAAGTCTGTTTTACTTTTAACAGAAATTTCTCATTGATGGAGGGTTTTTCCCTCTGCCATAAAGTGAACTTTTGTGCCCTCTGTTTTCAACCTGGTAGAGACTGCCTTCTTGTGGCAGAATCTTCCCTGGAACATGTGTCACCATCAAAATGTGCCTCCTTCATTTCTTTTAATGGTGACTGAATCAAGTTTTGTGAAACAATTATAGATTTGAGTGCAAAATTCACAGTGGCAATATTTTCATTAGTAGGTCTCAATTAAAAATATCCACATGGATTTTTTTTAATGGACTAATCCAAAGGTGCTTTTTCAAGAGGCAACTGGACTTTCTTGTTTTTCTTCTTTTGTTTTTCGCTTCACATCCAAGAAGCTTCTTCAGCTCTGACTGGATGGTGGGGAATGGAAGGAAACTAATCAAAGAGAGAAGCAACCTAGAAGAATTTCCTGAAAATAAGAACAATTAATCAGTGGGATAGATTGGAAGTTTTAAAGAGATTGGATAACCATTTGCCTGAAATGCTATAGGGTTTCCTGCCTAAACAGCGGGTTGGACTAGAAGACCTCCAAGGTCCCTTCCAACTCTGTTATTCTATTCTATTCTATTCTATTCTATTCTATTCTATTCTATTCTATTCTATTCTATTCTATTCTATTCTATTCTATTCAGTGAAACCACAACTGTGGTTAAGATCTTACCTCAGCTTTCCTTTACAGACCTGCAAAGGACGTAAATGTGAGGATTGGTTGTAAAGTTATTTTTTCAGCACCATTGTAACTACAAATACTACCTAAATGAAGCAATTGCTAAAGGAGGACTACCTCCTTATAATTTATGATACACAAATTACTTCAGAAAATCAGCTAATAACTCCATTTCTTACTCTACCTAAAACAAATCACAATAAAGGGAAATCAGCACTGTTTGATAAGCTTGTATGTGTCAGGTTTCTCAAACATTTTGTAAAGTTACGCAAAACAGGATTTACTAGAAATGCAAATGAGTACATTTGTTTGCTATCTGGCTATAAGACTAGCGTTTTGTTGGCATTATGTCTTGCTAGTTCTTTTGTTCAGAGGAGAAGCATGGATAATGACAGCTATGACAATCTGGAGAAAAGATGCCTTTGAAACATGGATTTGCAGAAGATTACTTTAAATATCCATAGGCTGAATGGATATGAAATAAAACAGTTCTCCCAACAGTGGACTACAATAAAGAAACTTTCAACACAATCAAGAAAGGAAATGTTAATATTTAGGACACATGATATTTGGCAAGAAATATAAACTGTTGCAAGGAAAATTTAAAGGAAACATGGATCTGGAATACATGTATTTAGGTAAAAAATTAATGTGCATGGTTGGGCATAAATACAATGCCTTCCTTTTATGTGCTGCTGATTAATATCAGAGATCTTTTAAAATAGATTAAAAAGAATATTCCAAATGGAACACAGAACCATAGAGGTTTCATAATAATGACATTTCTTTTTATGGAATTTTTTTTTCAGTTTCTTAATCTAGTTTAATACCTTGAAGTGCTACAGTAGTTTGCCAGCCACATATTGACCACATTTCATCCTACTTAAAAAAATTTTTTAAAGAATTGATGGGGTTGTTAGGTATTCCTATCTTCTTGAACTTGCAAATTAAATCTAAACATTTGTAGAGGAATCTTATGTTTGGAGGAGAAATTCACCCTCCCCCCACTCCCGTACCTGCTAGATTTGGTCAAATTGGTTTCTACATGGCTTCTGTATTTGCATGGAAAAATAAAATTCAGCAGGCAAAACCGTTCTGGCCTTGAAATGCAATACAGAGTTTTTAGCAGCTAACTTCGAATTGTTCTTCCATTCTTCTAGTGTCACTGCTCATTAAAATGTACAACCTAATAGCGAAGGAGGGTTGGCACAGCTTCTAAGCCGTTCACTAATATCTCCAGGAGAAAATTAAAAGGAAATAGCAGGAATATAAATAGCTATAATTATATGCATATGCATTGGGAGCTGAAGATTTGATAAAAACAACAACACTGTGCAATTCCACTTCATAATGACTTTAATTAGCTAATTGGTGATGTAATCATCGACGCTCCTCCTGCTATCTCTTTCTAGGCTTCTTGCCTTGTACTTAATTTCTAATATAAAAACTGGCTCAAACGTGCTTGGAAATCCATCTTCAAAGGAAGTGGAGCAGGCTTTGTTAATTAATGAAAAGGCACTCTGCTTATGTTTGGACCTTCTTTGTTATCTTCAGACGCCCTAACAACAAAACGGTTGCCAACAGTATCAAAAATTATCCCAAATAAGGTTCTTAAGAAAGTTATTTGTTCATTAACTAAGAGAATAACAGAGTTGGAAGGGACCTTGGAGGTTTTCTAGGTTTACTCAGGCAGGAAACTCTATATCAAATAGTTGTCCAACCTCTTCTTAAAAACTTCCAGTGTTGGAACATTCACAACTTCTGGAGGCAAGTTGTTCCACTGATTAATTGTTCTGACTGTCAGGAAATTTCTCCTTAGTTTTGGGTTGCTTCTTCTCCTTGATCAATTTCTATCCGTTGCTTCTTGTCCTACCTTCAGGTGCTTTGGACAATAGCTTGACTCCCTCTTCTTTATGGCAACATCTCAAATATTGGAACACTGCTACCATGTCATGCCTAGCCCTTCTTTTCATTAAAATGAATGGGTATTGTTTGACTTCAAATGTACATTATCAATTGCTGATCCCAAAAATCAAGAATTCCGTTTCTTGATAGTTGATCTCTTCTTACTCTGGGTTTTTTTAAGCCTAGACAGGGAAAGGCCGTGGTTGACTCGTTGGCAGGAAGACTGGAAAATAAGATATTTAATAAAGGCAGGAGGAGGCTTGAAATTCTGTAATCGGTGACCAAGCTGCAGATCATCTATGTTGCTAACCATTCCTAAGTCATTTAATCTTCCCTTTTTATTATTTTTATTTAAACTTAGCTTTCTGGTGGAATACGAGCAAGTTAACTGGGATGTGACAGGTTGACCAACTGGAGAGTTTAGGTTTTTTTTGACTTTTTATGACAAATGGAGCCCTCTAGTGGACACTGCAGTTTGTTGTAAATTGCTAATTAGTGATCTGCTAAGCTTAATAGGCTTAATAGGCTATTAATAGGCTCAAAGGGACAAGGTGACTCAGTGGCTAAGACGCTAAGGTTGTCGATCAGAAAGGTTGGCAGTTCGGCGATTCGAATCCCTAGCTCTGCGTAACAGAATGAGCTCCTGTTACTTGTCCCAGCTTCTGCCAACCTAGCAGTTCGAAAGCATGTAAAAATGCAAGTAGAAAAATAGGGACCACCTTTGGTGGGAAGGTAACAGCGTTCCATGTGCCATGCCGGCCACATGACCATGGAGATGTCTTCGGACAGCGCTGGCTCTTCGGCTTTGAAATGGAGATGAGCACTGCCCCCTAGAGTCAGGAACGACTAGCACGTATGTGCAAGGGGAACCTTTACCTTAAGCTTAATAAAGCTTACAACCTGATATCATCAGGCACCGTTTGCTCACTCTGCGTACATGACTTTTACATATGTATAGTGTTCATGGCTACACATAGTAACACGGTTGTTGAAGTGAATCTGGTTTCCCCACTGACTTTGCTTGTCAAAAGGTCACAAAAGAGGATCACATGACCTCGGGATACAGCAACCGTCATAAATATGAGTTAGTTGCCAAGCATCTGAGTTTTGATCACATGACCACGGGGATGCTACGGTTGTAAGTGTGAAAAATGGTCCTAAGTCACTTTTCAGTGTAACTGGAAATGGTCTTACTATTTTTTTTTTTTATTGATAGGTTCCTGACCGACGTCTTAAACCAAAAGGTAAAGGGAGAAGGAAGGGGACAAGGAGCAATACAAAAGTGGTGTATAAAGCACAATTAAATAAAATAAGATAAAATCGGCAACAAGCTACATAAAGGTCAAAAGACATTGGCATTAAGCATGACCATTAGGGGTTTATACAATCCAAACCTATTAAAATGGTTAAAACAATTTGGCAATGAACCAAGCGACAGCCGGGGGGAAGTTCCAGAGACTATCACTGCCCTCACAGGAGAGGGAAGACAGAGCAGCAGAATATGGGTCAGCATTGGCTGTAGATTGGGGGGTTCTCTTTTTGCTGGCAGCCACTTTTGCCAAAAAGCGGGCCACATTGGCAGTTGTCAGGGGGTCCGCATGTTGATCCAAGAGGAGCAATGGCAGTGTCCAGGGCCGCAAAGGGAGGTCGAATTTGGCAAGGGCTGGCAGAATATAGGTCTCTCTATCCTGGAACCATGGGGGGCAGCAAAACATCAGGTGGTCGAGCGATTCAATTTTGCCCAATGCGCAGAGGCAAAGGTGATCGGAATACGGTACCCCTTGAAACCTGCCTGTCATGACCGCAGTTGGAAAAGCATTCAGGCAGGCCAGGAGAAAAGCTCAATGATGGGATGGAATCTTGAGCATAGTATGGAAATATGGGAGTTTCTCTTGGGGGGGATCCCCAACGCCAGGCCAGAGCATGTCCTCCTAGCTCTACGGGTGGAACTGCTGAAGTCCAGGTCTCGAAGCCGAGTTCTAGCTGACTCTAAAGAATTGGGCGGGATGGAGGCCCTGGGGTCAGGCAGTGAGAGGCCCAGTACTGACAATTTGTCAGATATGAGGCATGCCCAGGCACTGATGTAGTTGTCCTGTTGCAGTAGATGTAAGAAACCCCCACGTGCAGAGTCCGGGGCTGTTGGGAGGGATGCACGGAATTTAACCACCTGGTCCCAGGCCCAGAACTCCAGCAAAGGTTGGGAAAGTTCCATCCTGAGTGCAGGTCCAGCTACACAGGTAGGCACCCCCATGATCGTTCTCAGGAAAGAGATCAGAATGGTGTCCAAGCGTTCAGAGATCCAAATTCCAACTCCATATAGAAATTGGGGGACTACCTTGGTGTTGAAAATGGAGAGCGCAGCCAGAAGATGGCGAACACCTCTTGAGAAGAACCTGGAGATCATAGACATTGTCATCTTGGCAGTCTTGGTAGCCGATTTAATATGGGAAGACCACCGATAGATTATAAGTAAAAATAACCCCCAAGTATTTATAAGAATGCACCTATTTGAGGGAGCCTTTCACAGCCAAATGCGACAGCCCTCTCCGTCTAGTTTTAGCAAAGCGGAGGGTTTTAGATTTCTCAAAGTTGATCATTAGGTTGTTTCCAGCACAGAAATCCACGAAGGAATTGACTGCACTCCTAAGCCCAACTTTGGAAGTAGCCAGCAGAATGGCATTGTCTGCATACAGTAAGATCGGTAGCGGTTTACCAGCTAGGTGAGGAGGATGGCGGGTTCGGGTCTTGACATAATCCACTACGTCATTGATGTAGTAGTTGAAGAGAAGGGGAGCCAAGAGGCAGTCTTGTTTAACGCCCCTATCAACTTGGAAAGCAGGGGTACATTGACCCCTGACATCCAGCTGGACACTCGCAGTGGTCCCGGAGTGGAGGGTGATGAGGAGTGCCAACAGTCTACGATTGATGTTAAGACTGTTCGAGCTTCATCCACAATTTGGCTCTTGGGATCAAGTCAAAAGCAGTGCGGAGGTCCATAAAGGCAATATAAAGCTGACCGCCAGCCCGGGTTGAATATTTATCGGCAATATGGAGAAGGGTAAGGCAGTGGTCAGTAGTAGAGGCCCCCTTTCTGAAGCCTGTTTGTTCTGGCACTAAAATTTCCTCTTCATCCAACCAGTGCTGAAACCTCTCAAGCAGGAAGGAGGAAAATAGTTTCCCTGGGACTGCGATCAGGCTTATAGGCCTGTAATTCCTGGGATCTAAAGCAGAGTTCTTTTTATGGATGGGTACTATGGTCGCTTGCTTCCAGGGTGTGGGAATAAGGCTGGTACTGCAGATTGCTGTGAAAAAAGGGGCCAGCTGAGAGGCCCACCAGGAGCAATTTATAAGGTAAAGATAGAGGGGGAGGTCAGGACCGGGGGCTTTCCCGTGCCTCATCTGCTCCAACTTTGCTACTACCTGGAAGCAGTGATTGGTGGCCATAGCAGAGCGAGGTGAAGCCATTCTGCGGTGCTTAACATGGACAGTGAGGTAGAGGTAGACTTATAAAGATCCGAGTAGTATTCCACCCATCTATCAGGAGGGATCTTGCTTGTGAGCGGGGAGGAATGATGGTACTTAAAGAGATTCCAAAAAGACCTGATATCCTTAGCCTCGAGTATGGTCGCGAGGTTGTCCCAATCCAGAATGCGTTGCTGGGCCTTATCTGTCAACAAGGTCTTGTATTGGGCTTTCAGGCTAAAGATCAGTTGGAAAGAGCGCTGGTCCGGGGCATGCCAGGAGCGGTGGATTTGCGCACGGATCTTGCGCCTGAAAAGAAGGCATTCAGCATCAAACCATCGCCTAGCAGGAGACACAGTGGGACCAATATGAGGAAGATTACCTGGTCTGGAGTAAAAGCATTCGAATGGTAAGATGTAGGTCTGGTAGAAATTTGTAGCAAGAGAAGAGGTCCTTTTCACTTTACCTTTTGGTTTAAGACTTCAGTCAGGAACCTATCAATAAAAATTAATTAATATACAGAATATGATTACAGGAACTGGACATGGCTAGTCTAGTGAAAAGAAGGACCAGGGGAATCATAGCAGTGTTTCAATATTTGAGATGCTGTCACAGAGAGAAGGGGTCAACCTATTTTCCAAAGCACCTGAAGGCCAGACAAGGAATAATGGATGGAAACTGAACAAGAAGAGATTCAACCTGGAAATAAAGAGAACTTTTCTGACAATGAGAACAATCAACCAATGGAACATCTTCCCTGAAGAAGTTGTGGGAGCTTTACCGTGGAAGCTTTCAACAGGAGACTGGACTGTCATCTGTCAGAAACGGTGTAAGGTCTCCTGCTTTGGGGAGTTGGACTAGATGACCTACAAGCTCCCTTCCAACTTTGTTATTCTGTTCCTTATGATGCAACTGATTAGCCATACAAATTAGATTATTAAACACATAGCTTCTTCGTTTTCAAGAGAAAAGAAGATGCAGGAATGAGAAAAATATATATTGTAATTTGCTATATTGAAGTGTAGAGTCTATGCTCCAGTTGGAGGTTGTCTAGGATAAGCAGGCTATGAGAACATCGCAAAGTTAAGGGCTTATTATCTCCATCCTCCTTTGAAAGGAGATATAAATCCTTCCATTCCCCACTATCCTATCAGAGCTGAAGAAGGTTCTTGGATGGGTAGCCAAACGTCTTCAAAGAAAAAAAAACCAAGAAAGTCCAGTTGCCTTCTGAAAAAGCATCTTTGGGACAACCATGACCTGGATGACTGAGAATCTCTACAGACTTCTCCTTTGAAAGTTTTCAGAAAACTAACCAGACTATAATGCATCTGCCACTTTTTCTAGCACAGCTCCCATTGGAGCGCTTTCTCCTGCAAGTTTGTGTGAAATAAAATAACGCCCCGCCCATGCTCCTAGCCCTTCCCCAAGTCCCGAGAAAGCCAACGCACGTGGCTGTCTTTTATAATTGCCCGTCCCCGCCCCGCCCACTTTCCTCCGATCGCGCGCCCCTTCCCTTTCGCCGTCTCGAGCCAATCGAAAGCAAGCCTGCATTGGAAAGTCAGATGACGCCCCCTTTTTTTGTTAACGCGAGGGTGGGAGAGTTTGTCTCGCGCTGGCTTAGGAGAAGGCGGGGCGGAAGGCGTACCAAAGTACGTGGAGCGCATGCTCCGTCCCATAATTGGGTAGACCAGGTTGCCCTGATAGATCGGTCCCACCGGGGGGGGGGGGGAAACACTTTAAAACATGCGGAGAGCAGAGAGACGGAGGCTTCCTTAAAAAAAATGGGGAGGGGGAGAAAAGAGGAATGGGCGGGAAAAAGGAGGAGGAGGACGCGCGCGCCTAACGGCTAATAACGACCGAACGCGCAGCCTGCCGGAAGCGCAAGCGCCGAAAGAGAGAGAGACGCCACCAGCTCGACGGCCGTCCCATTCCCGGCCAGAGAGCGCGGCGAGCGGTGGCTGCTGTGGTAGCCTGCCATACTTCCCTCCCCCTCAACGCCTCTCTCCTCCGTCTTCGCCCCGGCGGAAGAAACCCAGGAGGGAAGACATGGCGTCCTTGCCGGTAGCGTTGAGCACCGGGGCGACTGGGACAGACCCGGCTGGCGGCGAGCGGGAGCGGCTGCCGCGTCTCGGGGAAGTCCCAGCGGAGCTCTTCCGTTGCTGGGGTTGCTTCAGCTTCCTGGGCGAGCCGGTGACGGCGGCGTGCGGGCACACCTACTGCCGCCGCTGCCTCCGGGAGAAGCTTCACGCCCGTTGCCGTCACTGCGGGGACCCGCTCGGGGGCACCGCGGTCGCCGTGGTCGTGGCTCACTTGGCGGAGAAGTGGTTCCCGGCGGAGTGCGAGAGGGCTCGGACGTGGCGCCGGCTGGCCGAATTGCTCCGGCAGGGGCGGCCCCGCGAGGCTCGGGAAACCGCTGATCAGGCGCTCCGAAAGGGTAAGGGCACAGGAGAAGCGTGCCATCAAGTTCCTTCTTATTAGCCCCCCACACACACACGCGCGCGCACGCGCGCCCACACACACAAGCCCGGTTGTCTAAACCAGGGGTCTCCAATCTTGGCAACTTTAAGACTTGTGGAATTCAATTCCCAAAGCTGGCTGAAGAGTTGAAGTCCGCAGGTCTTAAAGTTGCCACGGTTGGAGACCCCCTGGTCTAAACGCGTTGCGAGTCAGATCGTGTGGCACTAAAGGGGGTCTCCGATCCCGGGTTTGTGGATCGTGAAAGAGCCCGAGGAGGGTTAGTTGGCATCGAAGGGATCCGGGAGACGGGGCGGATTTAGAGCTTTTCAAAGCCTCGGATGTTTCGTGCTTGCTGTGACCCCGGGACGTTGCAGATCCCCCGGCTTGTTCGGGGCTTCTGAAAGTTCAAAGATTGATTCATCGGATTATGTTGTGTAATAATGAAATGCCGCCTTTTCTTCTTTTTTGCACCCGAAAGTCCAAGCTAGTTTTTCAGTGAAAGTATCAACAAATAAATCCAATTTCAATCCATTCGGGGAGTCTGGGATACCAGCACAGGTAGTCCTCGACTTAAAACGGTTCAAAGTTACAACAGCACTGAAAGAAGTGTCTTATGACCATTTTTCACGCTTATGACTGTTAACAGTATCTCCACAGTCACGTGATCTATATTAGGATGCCTGACAACCTGACAAGTTCATATTTATGATGGTTGGTCAATGAAATCATCTTTTGTAATCTTTTCACAAGTGAAGTCAATTGGGAAGCCCAGATTCACTTAACAACCAGGTTACTAATTTAACATCTGCAGTGATTCACTTAACAAATGTGGCAAGAAAAGTCATAAAGTGGGGCAAAACGCACTTAACAAATTTCTCACTTAGCAACATAAAACCTGGGCTCAGTTGTGGTTGTAAGTCGAGGGCTACCTGTATTTTTGCTGGCTGCTGTAAGAAATAGAGATTTTAGACTGGAAACAAACCATATTTTCTCTTAATGTATATGTAAAGATAAAAAAGCTAATCATAAAGTAATTTACGGTGAGATGTGAAAGGATAGTTATCCTAAAACGGTTTGCTGTATTAGCAATATCACAGCAAAGTTGTTTGTTTTATACTTGGCTGTATACAATTCTGCAGAAGATACAAAAGTTGACACACTATTTCCTTACAGGGACAGATGGGCTCCAAAGTTTACTTAGATACATTCTTCAGGATGTGCATTGTTAATGTAGCAACTAAGAGACAGGTTACATTGTGCTGTAATTGTCTAGAGACAGCCATATTTCAAAAGTCATATTCAGAATTTATGCACTGTAACAAAAGGAAATCTTTGGACAATCTAATATGTTTTAGGAAATGCCTTGAAAATGTTTTCCTATACCTGTTTGGAGGATTATGAATCACTTGTGATCTAGTAATTTTAGGGAAAGGAAGATTATATGCTGCCTCCCTCAAGCGTTTAGATAATTCACCTGCTGGTGCTGATTACATAAGGAAATGTGGGTGTGGAAAGGGAAATATTGTATAATATTGGTGACACCATAGATAGGCAGATAGGGCTTTCACAATACATTGCTGGGAAAAGATTTGCATATACCAAGGTCAAGAGATTTGTGTAGTTCGGTTAGCACCTTAAAGCATTCTTAAATAGTAAGTACTTAGAGTGCAATGTGAAAAATATTAAGGGTACTTAATTATATTTATATTGCTTTATTTCCTTATGTATACAGATGGGTAGCCATCATGACACTAAATTTGTCTGATTGTTTTTCTCATACTACAGACTAAGTGCACACCTGTGTAAAACATACTTATTCTTTATGAACATCGTTCAGTTTTTATTTTGTACTTAAGATTCTGTGAGCTTCATATTGCAATGTTCTAAAATTAAAACATGCAGGAAAAGAAACAACCAGGTTAGCATAGTTTCAACTTGAAATTTGAAACCGGATTTCTTCATATTGAGGAAGGATTTTTTATACTTGATTGTCAAGGAATTCAGTTAATATATATACCATGTTTCTTAGAAAATAAGGCAGGGGCTTATTTTCTTTTGACCCCCAAAATAAGCACTTGGCCTAGTTTCGGGGAGGTCTTATTTTTTTGAGCTGCAGGAGGATCACCTCCTTGAGGTGCAGGAAGGGCTGCCTTCTGTGCTGGCCACTTCACTAAGACTTACTTTTGGGGTAGGGCGTATATTAGCCCCCACAAAAAAAATTAGGCTTGGGCTTATTTTTGAGGTGGGTTGTATTGTCGGAGAAACAGGGTAGTGTTGGAAGGAATCTTGGAGATCTTCTAGAAAAGCATCCAGAGGGTGTTGTGGCAAGAGGAAAATCTCCCAGATGAGTCTAAAACCGTGATGGCGAACCTATGGCATGCGTGCCAGAGGTGGCACTCACAGCCTTCTCTCTGGACACACGAGCCATCGCCCCAGCTCAGCTCAGCTCTGCTGTGCGTGTGCGCACCCCTCCTGCCAGCCAGCTGTCCTTCGGGTCTCTGCTGTTCATGCGCAGAGCGCACATGTGGGAGTCGCATTTGCATATGCATACATGGGGTGGGGTGCATGCACGGGGGCCCCGCACGTGCGGGGCGTGCGTGCATTGCATTTGGGGCACGCTTTGGGCACTTGGTGCTGAAAAGGTTAGCCATCACTGGTCTAAAACATCCATCCCTCCTTCCTTAGCCTCTCATTCCGCACTGTCTGTAGGGTGGCTGATCTATCAAGAGATTTTTTGGGGAAGGCTTGAGATGCCTGCGGTAGCAAGAAGTGGGTTCCTTCCATGGGTATCTTTCTGTTTCTTTAACTATGAGTTCCAATTATTTGGCTGATCTTTTTTTTTTCAATGGCTAGGTTTGCCTGTACAGTTGCTACGGTCCTTCTGAGCGTGATTGTGAGGAAACTCCACCTGCAGCCTGTAGAAGGCCAAGTCATTGACACGAAGTATGAGCTGGTTACCTCACCCAAGGAAGAAGCTTGGATCACCATATCCAGGAGGAACAAAGCAGAGGAGTGAAACTGTGGTGGGAAAAGAACCCTTTTGCACAACTGACCACTTCCAGTGCTTCCTTTGAATCATCGTTAGGCATTCTTGGCTCAAAGTATTTCCTTTCCTAAAAATTTCCTCGTATCCTATAAACAAATCTGTAGGATTAATGGGAAAGCTGGACCTTGTGAGGCAGTGATTAATTTGCTCCGCACTTCCCATTAACCAGAGCAGCAAGAAGTCGTATATTCTAGAAGTCCTCAGCGACATTGTGGAGAGGCACTGTGCATTTGGATATAGGAGCTTTTTAAAAATCTATTTTTAAATGAAGTACAAAACTCAAGTTTTGAGTTATAGCAGAGAGAAACCTAAAGGTGAACCCTTGCTCTAAATCTGTGATGGCGAACCTATGGCACGTGTGCCCAAAGTGGCGCGCAGAGCCATGTCAGCTGGCATGCCAGCCGTCGCCCAGGTCAGCTCCACTGCACATGCGCATGCTCTCCCCGCCCCTGCGTATGCGCGCACTCCCTCCACCCCCACATGCATGCGCGACTCCGGGATTTGAAGGCCCAAAAAGAGCTGAAAAACAGCTGATTGGCACTGCTGCAACAATCAGCTAAGCTTCAAACGCCTAAACCGGCTGTTAAATTTAACAAATCAGCTGTTTTTCTGCTCTTTTCGGGCCTAGAAACCCCGGGGTCGCGTGTGCATGCATAGGGGGTCGCGTGTGCATGCAGAGGGGGTCGTGTGCACATGCACAGGGGTCGTGCACATTGCATTGTGGGTGTAGGGGCACACGGCATGTGGGGGCCCGTGATTTGGCACGCGACCTCAAAAAGGTTCGCCATCACTGCTCTAAATCAAGATCCAATATGAGTAATGGGTTCATACAATGCAATAAAAATGATGGAATCACACTTCCAATAAGAAACATCGCTGTGTCAGTTGATTATTTCTCTTTCTTTCTATCAGGCCTTGGGCGGAAATGTTCATCATAACCACAACCCATTACAAATAATGGGAGGAGTTTATTGGCAATGCAACTTAATATATGTTCCATTGTTTTTAATGGGATGTAGTCACAATTAAAGGGATGCGGTGGCTCAGTGGCTAAGACGCTGAGCTTGTTGATCAGAAAGGTCGGCAGTTCGGTGGTTCGAATCCCTAGCACC
>JANHJO010006423.1:23085-37078 GCA_032468235.1 Pseudoxyrhopus heterurus | reverse complement strand
CCTCCCCACCCCAAAGTCTTCCATAGATTTTGATTGTCTACTAGTGCAGCACCTCAGTTAGAGCTGGGATCTGTATATCAGGCAACACAGTATTTTGTTCATACACAGTGTTTCATTTTGCTTTGTTTGTGTGTTACTGGCAGGTACAATATCTTTAAGCAATACGGCCGATCATGCTGCTGGCAATACCCATGCAGATGAGAAAGCATGAAGCGTAGCAACGTAGACTGTAAAGTACTTGTTTATTAAAGACAGAGGAATGTAGTGTTAAAAATATGTATCAATAAACTATTCAGTTTCATAAACAACCAAATTTTTGTTTTTAAAAATGTCTCTCAAAGCTTGTCTCACTCACTGACTGTTCAACATTCAACTTCAAACAATTGTATACATTTGAAAATATATCCAATTTTTTAACGTGGGGGCTGGGGAAGAAGAAACCACGTCCCCTCTTCCAAATCAAATCGGCTCCCTCTAGGCCTCCTTGTCTCATCACATACATACTTCGGCAATACATTTCCGACAATTGATTTATGAGTTTGACATGCATGCTGACATCACATGACACAGTAACATTATTTTTTTAAAAAAAATCACACACACCTACAAACATACACAACAAAAATGGGTGCTCACTAAAAATACAAACTATATTTGTGACTGAAGCAGTCTACTAAAGGCCACATCTGTAAACCCTCTACACATTTAATCCTAAGGGCCACTTAGAATTATATGAAAGCCTCCTGTTGATAATTCTCTGGCAATTGTGCAACATTTATTTTTAAAAAATCAGTTCTGAAAAAAGCTTAGGTATTTTATCTATATCTGTACAAAGCCAACCAATACTACATGTCTGCATAATCACGTATTTAGACTTAAGCCTAAATGTTAAGAAACATTTTCCAGCAATGCCTCTTTTTGACAATAGTCTACATTCTGACCCCACCCCTTTCCTCTGTGAACAGTCCCATTGCCTAAATAAATTGTATTTCAAAATGAGATCCCCCCCCCCAATAAAGTGCTTATATTTGCGCACATTTTAGCCTACCTAATTTAATATCATACTCAAGTATTACAGGAGAGTGATCACCACTTGCAGTGTGGCATTTCAGAGAAAAAGCAATTTTGACTTGCCAATCTACCCAAGTGCATCATCACATATATTTTAGGTGCTGGTCTCTTGGCAAGACCCTTTTCACTTAAAAATATTTTATTATTTCATATCCCACCCTAAGTGCGGTTACCCCCCACCTCTTTGCAATCCCAGTGACTCTAGTCACACTGGTTAACAGGATTACCTTTTCAACAGATACTTAAGCAAGTAACATGGTTTTATCTGACAGCTTTGGACTTGTATGGATGTTCAGTCATTTTTATTCTTGTCAGCTGGCAGCAGGCAGAAAGCCTACAGATTGTGACAGACTGGAATAATTCAATGCACCAGCAAGTAAACTTCTACATAAAAATAATGGAAGGCATATGGAGAGCTCTGACTATATTCTCTTAATATGTGTAGAAATATAGTATATATGTATATGTATATATATTAAATATAATATCAAAAATATTTATATG
The DNA here is from genome assembly GCA_032468235.1 of Pseudoxyrhopus heterurus. Taxonomy (NCBI): domain Eukaryota; kingdom Metazoa; phylum Chordata; class Lepidosauria; order Squamata; genus Pseudoxyrhopus; species Pseudoxyrhopus heterurus. Next base: position 35,503 of record JANHJO010006423.1, on the reverse strand, counting down.
ATTCCCTATTCCCTCTAGAATTCCCAGAAGCTCATCTTGGAGTCTTCCTTCCCTTCCCACCCCCACAAATGTAAAGAAACCTAAACTACCCTTCTCCCTTTCAGCAGCACTTTGTCAAGCTTCCTACCCCTTATTCAACTGTTGCTTCAGCACAGACGTTGGGCATCTTGCCACTCCCAGGATCTCATTTGAAACTCCTCTGCAATTGCACTGCTAAAATTCAATGGCAAAATGATTGGATTTTGCCAAAACAAGTTTTCCTTTCTTCCCCTCCCCCCAAAGAAATAAGAATGCGAATGGAAGCAAAGTGTCCCCATTCCCACCCTTCACACTAGCCAATCACCCTGAAAAAGGGGTCAAAATTGCACTGCCAAAAACTGGGCGCAAAATGAACGCATTTTGGCACGGTCTCAGAGTTTGATGGTGGGAACGGGGGGGGGGCTAGTCTGCCTCCCAGAGGTCTCCTGCTCCCACTTCACACTCAAACACTGCCTCTCCAAAGGCCAACACATTTCTCCATGTCAACGGAAGGCCTCCTGCAGCTCTCCAGCAGGTCAGGAAGCTGTACTGTGGGTCCCTGACCCTGTACAGGTTGCCCACCCCTGCTTTAGGTTAAGTGCAATACCCACGTGAACTCCCAACTCCCCATGCCCACTCCACCCACCCTGCCTCTCCAGCAGAGACATTTGGCCAAACTAAGTTACAGATGGTGGAATAACCACGCTTACAAACGATTTCTGAGATTAAAACTTAGCCTTGAGAAACATCAGAGTTATCATTAAGAGAAAAGGCTGAATCTTTTTGCTATTTAGGGCACACTGACACTCCACGGAAGCAAAAGATCTTCAGACAAAGTCATCAGCCAGAAAATAAACATAAATGCCAACATACTTTCCAAAAAATATTTTTGTTTCATTGAAGTATGTCTGGAGTGCTGTAGACAAAAAAAATCTTTAGTAATTTTTTTTACTTCCTTACTACTTCTCTTTCATTAGCTTACCTTTTATATAACCTTCCAAAATACATGTCACATCTACTGATAATTGTGTTCTTTCTCAATAAAAAGTGCAAAGAAAATCTATACCAAATAAACTGCCTATGACTGTTGCTCTGCATTCTTAGGCTAAAACCCTGATCTATAAAGCAATTCCAAAGCCCTACCAATTTTCTTATTTAATGCTCTAATATTCTAAATAGCTTCAAGCCCAACTAGACAATCATTTACTACACACAAAGATCTTTGTTCAACACAGCCAGGTTTGGGATTACAACAAGCAAGTTACTGCAGAACAGAGTTATTTGCAATTAAATTCATAGAACTATTTCCACATTTCTTATGTATGTAGATAATAATGCTATGTACTTTCCTAAGTAAGCTACCTACTGGTTTCCAGTATTTGCCAAGAGGGAAGAGGATTAATCCAATTCTTTGGTTCTTTGATTCTTTAAAAATAAATCTTAAAAAATTGATTACGGTACAAGCTATTAAACTGTTGACATGATGCATGGGAGGGGGAGGATTGGAACCATATAAGGCTACAGCAATGAAAACAACTTGAAGGAACCATTCACGTATCACATTAAACCATATGCCTGGCTTAGTAACAAAACATGCTCAACCATATCCACTGGTGCGGTCATAAATGCAGCTACAGTCAACCCACATTGTGGACAAGCCTAGCAAGTTTCCCAGAAAAACCAAGAAATAAAGCCATGAGTGGCATTTAAACAAATTATGGCTTCATTCTCTGATTTCTTCAAGACAGATGAAAGCAGAATCTTACATTTGAATGTTATGCTCAATTTATCTACCACTTAGAACATAGTCAGTAGATGTACAAGGGCACATTTACAACTAAGATGATAGTTTAGCATGATACCTGAATAGCATCCAAATTAACCTTAGGATAAACATTTAGTATTTTCTACCAAGATGTTGTTTTGTCCAACCAGCACTACATTCTTTGCGCCTTTCCCTATAACTTTGGTTACATTAATAAAGCTCCTCTTTATTACCCAATCTTTCTTGATTCAGACATTCCAATACTTTTTTTTTCTTTTAGATACCCAATTTATAAGTCTTTTCAAACTTACTTTGCTCTGCAGACGTGGATTTTAAAACTAGTACCATAAAATATATTAAACATTTGTTTAAAATCTGTACAGAATTTCAGTTGGATCTTTTTATTATCTTTATGAAGAGAATTTGTCATCTGAAGTCTTAATACAATGTTATCCCTTTATATCTTATTTATGTATTCCACCTCATTTCAGATAACTCAATTTAAATTGCTTTACAAGTTAGTTGTGTTGTTACTCACTTACATGTTTTGGCATAAATTTAGAAAAAATTAGATGCATAATTTCAAATTGTGAAATGTGAGTAATTACACTGCAGCTATCCCCTTACTGAATGGTTGAGGAGAGCGCAGCATTTTAAAAACATTTCAATTCTCAATTTGTACAGTTTTTAAAATACTTATATGTACAACTACAATAGAGACTTAGCTAGGAAGCAAGTTTTGTCAGTGAACTAAAACTTCAAATATGTTCATAAATTCAAGATAATGTAATTCAGTATGTTTAGCACTACTACCTGAATCAAAATCAAGGCACTGTGGAGGTTTTATTATTTGTTCTGCTTCAAATGACCCTGAATTATCTCTGATTAAATGAAGGTTAACATTTTACAGGAGAATAAAAAGATTCCAACAAATTCCGAAATCACATTTCCCATGGCAGAGAAGTTAAAAAGTGCCTACAATTATTAAATTTAAATATATTTTGTGCAAATTATTCCTATATTTGAATCATTTGTGAAAATTATGTTCATATTTTAAACCATATGTTTTACATAAATATTTGCAACTATGTATTATATCAAAATACAGCTTTGGGAAATCAAAATTCCAAACCATCAAAAACAGAGCAGTGCAAATTCCTATTTTTTTTCCAAAAAAAAAATATTCATGAAATGATACATGACAAATGGTATTTATGAAATCGAATGCCTTGAACCCCCACAGTTCAAAGAGTTTCATCAATAATTTAACTTGCAAAAATTTCCACAAACCTGAACACACTATCACCTCATGGAACAAACTGGACATTACACATAAACTACAAACAGGAGATTGTGCCCACATTACAGATGAAAATAAATGATCGTGCAGGTTACAGATTCCATGATGGAGAAGACAAACAGGTATAAAATGGATGAAAACAGTAGTTTGAACATTTGGTGAAATTTTGGAGAAAAACATATTCAAACCAAGTTCCATGCATCATATAAAATATCCTGCTCTCTCGCTTTTTACCAGACATATACACAGTATTTTACAGTATCTGTACAATGAAGATAGATTCCATTCAATATTTTGAAAATATTTACTGTCCTGTAATATGAAAAAAATTAACTTTGCTTTGGAGCATAATTGCAGGCATACTTAAATAGCTGTAGCAACAGCATGTCCATCATAACACTTAATCTGAACAAACTTAATTGTAAGTATCTTGTTTAGTCCACTGAACATTTTGACTTTGATCTGGACGAATCGACTCCTGGCCTTTGAAGAAAAGCCAAACACAGAAACCAGAGCAATTACATTCCTGGCAAAAGTCAGCATGTCCCTGTCCCATCATCTTTTCCAGCTTTACACCGACTGAAACTCCCATAGCACTCTGTACAATTTTCTTCAGCAGATACATTCCAGACAGTTAAAAGAATTTCAATACTGTGCATTGCAAAATCTGTCGACTCCTATCTCACCATCTCCAGTGCAATTACAAACTGAGCAGTTCCCCTGCCAGTCTTGCTCCCAGTAGCAAAGCCCCCACACTATTGGGGTGGCACTTTAGAAGCCTCCGTCATGCTGTCAGCTCTGTGTCGTGGCATTTGCGGTGGCTGCGGCTGTGACTGAGTATGATGCTGCTGGTGATGCGACTGGGCAAAAGTGCTTTGTTGTAGTGGGAAAGCAGCAGAGAGAATCAGTTGCGTCGACTGATTTCCATGAAGTAATCTGGATGTCTACAAATATACAAACGAGAGGTTAAGCTGTCAGAACATAAGCATGTTACCTAACAACATCACATTATGATCCCATACTGTAACTGCAACTTGTTTATTATAAAGAGAGAAAAGGGGAATTGTGTGGACGCATCCCTTTTTCCTATGTGTCCAATTAGTGTATATCACAGAATATCTATATATAATGGGAGCCCATTTGGTCTAGTAGTCGTTAAGGCACCAGGCTAGAAGCCAAGACATCGAGTTCTAGTCCTGCCTTAAGCATGAAAGCCAGCAGGGTGACTTTGGGCTAGTCCCACTTTCTCAGCCCAACCCACTTCACAAGGTTGTCGTTGTGGGGAAAATAGGAGGAAGGAGTACTGCCTGTGTTTGTCTGTCTGTCTGTCTCTATCTCTCTCTCTCTCTCACACACACACACACACACACACACACACACACACATAGTTGTATTGACCCCTCAGCAAAAACAAGTTACAATTCAGAGCACTAAACAGATGAGTTATATGCCATGTCACAAGCTCTTTTCAAAACATATTCAATTTTAAAATCAAGGTTGTATGTTTTCATGAATCTTTATATTTTTTGCTTTCTTCCTACTGCTATTAATAAGAAGGTACTCTCTTCAATTCTGGATTTTTCTTGCCTCTTTATGTTGTAATTGGACCATAAATAAATAAACATTAACTCATTCCTCTTACTAGCAAAGGGCAGTGTATATAGACATATGCAAATAATTGCATATTGGCAAAAACAAAAAAAAATTAAGATTTTTTTTTAAAAGCAACTTTTTTAAAAGGTTCTAACTGTAAATAAGAAGAATGCCTGAGAGGTGCTCACTGCAGGCATTTGCTTCTAGTGGAGAAATGCAATATATAAACCCAACCAAATCCCTTGCCTGAATATTTGAACTTAAAAACTATTTAAAAATTCACCTTTCAAGAACAGAACCTGGTATTTTTTTCAATTCTTAATATATGCCCAGCATTATACACTTTGAAAGGTATGTACTGTACACCTAGGCACATAACACACAAGCACCAAAGTTGTAAAGCATGATCCATCTGCAGGAGATGGCTCTACAAAGCTCTTTGAAGATATCTCTAATTTGGTGGTGGTGTTTTTTTCAATCTTGGCATCTCTAAGATGTATGGGACTTCAACAGATGGCTGTGCAGTTCTGGGAGTTGAAGTCCACACATCACCACACCTTACTTAGGTTGAAAAATGCTGCTCTAGTTTAATTGAACTGGGGGTTCAGAGAGCTGGCTCCTTCCGGTTTCACCTGTAAGAACTGTTGAGGATGTTGAGTCAGCTGAGCCTGAGCTGGAGGTTGAACTGTAGCAAGCTGCTGCTGGGGCTGCTCTTGGTGGCTCTGTTGCTGCTGCTGCTGATGTTCTTGCTGCTGCTGCTGTTGCTGTGGTATTGACAACGTCTGTGGTTGCTGCTGCTGCTGCTGCTGTTGTGCAGCAAAAGTCGGATAAGCAGTCACCACCTGCCCCATAAACATGGTACTTGGTACCATTACTGTTCCACATGCTACAGGCGCAGTCACTAATTTTGTCACAAGCTGTTGGCCTTGGGAAAATCTGTGAAAGCAAATACGTATCAGTTGTCCCTCCCAGGTACTCTAAATTGACTTAATGTGAACTTAAGTTTCATACAAAACAACGGCCCTGTTGGGACAGAACAAATGTCCAACGGATCCAACATTTTGAGCTAGATCCCGCTAAATAGGTTTCTACTTTATCAGCAACCTTTTAATACAATTAGTTTTACATGAATACACTTTCACTTAGCTAACTACATTTTAAAAAGTTTATATGCTGAAAATATATACTGGCAGAATTACAAATCAATATATTCACTAGCTAAGAGACATAGGCATAGGCCCTTCTTGTTGGGAAGTGCAATTTAAAAATATGGTACCATGACCAAAAAGACCTCTCCCCCCATCTTTATAGCCAAATAATTTCAAGAAAATCAATGTCAAGCATGAAGGCAATCTGTTTTCATCACCAGATATATACAGCAAATGGCATTTAGTTAGTTGCCTTAACCGATCAGGAAGGGCCAACCTGAAGCCACAAAGTCTCCCAACGTTCTGTCCCCAGAATCATTCCCCAGAGAAATAATTTTTGTGATTCCTCTGACCACAATTGTTGAAAACTGGCAGCATGACATTTTTGTTTTTGTTTTGCTTTTTTAGACAAGGGACAGCACTTTGAGGTTGACAGCATAAAAACGGTAGGAAATCTTAAAATGAACTTAACAAGCGTTAAAAAAATCCCAATTTTAAAGAAAGAAAAAACAAGAACAAAATATCCAGAAGATCCTACCTTTGCCCTCACATGTGACACTAAATCTACCCATGATGCATCATCACTCCATCCATGCTGGCTCTTCCTTACCCAAGAAAAATTAAGTGCTGCAGTAGCTACCAGAAGATTCCTCCCATGCATAGTAGATAACATATCAAAATATTATTCTTTAAGTTGTTCTCTCTTGTTTCCTAATTTATTAAACTAGTTTCCTAATTTAATCCTTCTAGTTTTCTCTTCACAATAAAGAAAACTTTTCCAAGCAAAGTTTATAGAGAACTACCATATATACCAGTCTCCTTAACCTTCCAATTCTGCTATCCGGAATACTCGGGCAGTACAATCCTGCCAGACTCACACTCACCTGATTTGCCTATCCTGGGCAAAAGTGGTGATGGCAGCATTCTGGTTATTGGTCTGCTGTAGAGTAGAAGGAAGCTGGACTACATTTCCTGGAGCTGGCTGGGAAATTACCATAGTGTTGTATAATGGGGCTGATAGCGTGTTCTGGCCTTGCATGCTTAGAGACGTCTGTTGACTGTGCCCACTGAGAATGTTTTGTTGATTATGCTGCAGAAATAAAATATTTTGTCAGGACAATTATTCAGCTTCATTCAACAGATGTGAACTATTCCAACGGTAAGGAACAGTAGTCTTAAGTTAAATAAAAGTGTTAACTATGAGCCAGTTATATAATATCTTTTTCCGAGCTTAGCTCTGACTATAAACATTATCGCACTAGAAACTTAAATCTTATCATGTAATTAGCTAATTAGCCAGGAATCCAATTTGGAAAAGAATAGGAGTTAAAATAAGATGAAATCATATTTCTGCAACTTTAATCAAAAGAATAGATGATAATGTTTATTAGACATCAAAGGATCAATGTAAGATTCTTATCTGAAGGAGCAATTTCACATTACTATCCGCTCCCCATGCAATTTTCCAAAAGTTGATTTTGGCTCATGAGTTACACTTTCCTGCCCTGTAAGCATTTCCTTATGCAAAGAAGTCAGTTTCTTCTTGAAGACATGTGCTAACAAAATAAATGCTGCTCAGGAAGCATTCTGGTGACAGGATATCACACAGATGCAAGAGATATTTGTGACACATAATTAGGATATGGAGTACTTTGAGTTCATTTCCAGAAAGTTGCTTCAGAATAGACAGAGACACAAAGAGGATCAAATCCCATAATGGCAGATTTTAAGCAAAAAAAAAAACCTGGGCTGTTTTAAAGAGTTGCACAGATATGCCAAATTTACTTCACCCCTATACTCCAAATCACTATTTTGGAACTGAATCTGAAACATTACACCAGTGTTTCTCAACCTTGGTGACTTTTAGATGGGTGGACTTTAATTCCCAGAATTCCCCAGCCAATGTTGCTGGCTGGAGAATTCTGAGAGTTGAAGTCCACCCATCTAAAAGTCACCAAGGTTGAGAAACACTGCATTTCACAACTCTGCAAAACATCACCATATGGCTGAATCCTATCTACTACCTGTGCTGTGGTACTTTGCAGAGATTGTTGCTGCATCATGTGCTGAGAACCAATATGTCCGCTGTTCATGCCACCTTGGATCTGGTTAGTCTGAATAACCTGGCCTTGCATGCTTATTGGTGTGATCTGTTGAATAGTTGATGCGTTTCCAGAAGCTAGCTGTACAGACCCAAAGTTTAACCCCGGAGTAGATTGCTGCAAGAACATCTTTTGGAAGAAACACAGTCCATATCAATGCTTAAAATACTACCAACAATTAAATGATCATTGCATGATTATTTTTTTACTAACATTGTTTAGGAGAAATTAAATGTATCCAATCAATACACTTGGAAATAAGACCCATTCAGTTCAACGGAGCTTGCCTTTAAGCAAACACAGATAGGAATACATAAAGTCCCTAGCGGCACATATTCTAAATCAGCATACCTTTCTACTTTCTTTCAATTTTTCTAACCAGATGTCTCCCAGATATATTGGGTATGTGCAATACATTTTAAGGGCAATATATTGAAGAAAACAATTAATAGCTGGTAATTAATAGCAAAACATATAATAACTTTTAAGGAAGTCAATATTTACTAATAACCCCTACAAGTAATCCTTGTTTAGCAACTGATTCATTTAGAGACTATTCATAGTTACACCGGCAATGAAAATTAACTTTATGAATAATCCTCACTTTTATGACCTTTACAGGTCTGTAGAGCAAAGAAAAGCTGAAATAACATCGAAGACTTTCAGAGGAAGAAATGTCAGACTGAAAACAGCTCTGTGAAAAGCAGAGCTAACAACCATGGTGAAAAACAAAGAGACAGTAAATAGAACAGCTCTTTGGACAAAGGGAGGTTGTGAAATTACCCAGAGGTACCCTGGACAGTTGCTCCTCTTGGGTTTTGAGCACTGGGATGTGAGTAAATAGCCATTTCGCTCAAATCCCAATTGGAGCTTTTAAAAGGACACTACTTTCTCATGCTTCACTTTCTAATCACATTTGGAAATTGCTTATTAACTATTTTCAGCTATTAGCACCCTTTGACTTAATAAATATGAAAACTCTGGGAAAGTCTACCATTAATTCTTTAATGAAAGAATAACTGCAAGTTTATGAACTTTAAAAAATTGAAATAAACAGAAAAAGATGAATTAAGATTCTGATTTCAGAAAGTGATAAACAGATTAAGAGTCCAGATAAATCTGAAATAAGATGTTGGAATTAATTATAAGAATTCTTCCCATGGAAAAGTCAAGTTATTTTGAACATAAAAGAAATAAAAAATTTCAAAATTTGGGCACTGGAGGGAACTAGAGGTTCTGATTGAAGGGGAAGAATACATAAAAATATTACAAAGATTGTTTATTTGATTAAGGTTAAAATAGTTACATTATTTCCTTAATGGACTGTACCTAATACCACGACCGAAATGATGAAGCTTTATGGATTTGTTTATAGATAAGACATTGGATGAACGGATCCAATTGGTTGTAAATTAAGAGGAGGTGAAAAGTTAGTCAAATTGTTTATACTTGTGATGAAGATTGGAAATTACTTCTTTAGATATTACTTTTCTTTTTCTTTACTAAATTCTTACATTTCTTTCTTTTTCTTTTTTCTACTTTTTTCTTTTCCATGTTTACTTTTTTCTATTTTTTCTTTATTTTACTTTGCATTGATTTTTAACTACAACATTTTTTTTAAAAAAGAAATCTGAATTGAAGTCATAAAATTGTGATGTTTCACTCAAGTTGCAGGTCCCAATTGTAGCCACCAATTAATTAATATAAATAGAATTGACTAAGTGTTGTGTTTGTGAAAATTTTTCTAAACAAATGAATTATCAAAATATAGATAGCTGTCTTTATAGCTAAAATACTACTGTTTATTCTAGCCAATAGAAATATAAACACAATTTTCATTTGTTGAAATCAAAACTCATTTTTACATACTACCTATTTTCCTATCTAATTAGTTCAAACTAACCTGAAGACCTTGTCCATGAACCATCTGGAGTTGTTCCTGAATTTTTCGCAGTTCCTCTTGCTGGCGATGGATGTTTGCTTCTATCATTCGTGTTCTTTGCTCCAATTGGTCCTTTAAGTGTTGCGTAGCTCCTAATTGAGCAGAAAACTGAAGCATTGGCTACAAAGCAGAATTTTTTATAAAAGATCTGAATCAGTAATCAATATGTTATAAGAAAAGTATCTGACTATAACATAAGCACCTGTTAGCTATATACACACTGAAGTCAATTTAATCAGCTAAAGTATTTGTCAATGAACACAGCATAAAATAACCAAAAATAAAATAAAATCCAACATAGAGAACATTGACCTTTTAGAGAAACCTTAAAAGTAAACAAGGAGAAAAGGGGACCAGCTGAACCTAGGGAAAAGTTGTCAGATAAACAGGAGCTACAGGTAGGTTCCAAATACAAGCTCCAATTAAGATATACTTATGTGACAGAACAGGGGGAAAAACCATAGTGTGCAATGTAGCCATCTGTTATTTATAGAATGCTGATTTAACTAGAAAGATAAGCTTAAGGATTTGGCACGATTGCAAAAAAGAAAACTATTATAGATTTGCCACTGAAATGACCTCTATAAAATAAACTGACTCCCAATCATATTTGATGCCCAAATGATTGTTTAAAAGTGGTGTAAATAACTTTTTAATTGTTTGCTTTTTGCAGTTCTTAAATTTGGCTACTGGGCACAATTGAAAAACAAGCTGAACAGTAGAATTACCATTTGGACTGCTGTAATATATTCACAACTAGCTTTAGGCAACGAACTCCACAATCCAGACAAATTTAGTAGGATCAGGCAAGGTTAGTAGTTGGGAAGGAAGACTTTCAGGATCGTAGATTACATTGGGCATTTAAAAGAGTTATCTGTCTCTAAGAATTGAGTCTAATTCAGCTAAGATCTTTTAAAGTCTGTCTTAAGTTTTGCATTGTATTTTTGATAGCCTGCACAAAGTATCACTATTTGCTTTTAACATTCAGATTGAGTTGCTACCTGAGACATGCCTTGCTGAAGTTGTAAAGTTGCAGGCTGAGTCATCATTGGCTGTGCCAGAGGCTGCCCAACGGATTGTGAATTTAAAGACTAAAATTGAAAAATATATACACATATTATAATTATTTAGTTACATTTCTTTCAAATCTGATGAAAATAAAGCAACACTTCATTTTAATGGCAATAATATCAGGAAAATATTTTTAAAACCCATCCTTTTTTGTTTGTTTGTTTGTTTCTACTGACGTAACTAAATAAAAACAAATCCTCCCATCCTATAATAACAAGAATGAAATTGGGCCATGCAAAATCATTTAATGAAGTCAGTTTGCTGTTTCTGATTTGCCTTAGTATAAATATTCATAAACATTTCAAATATACATCTCGCAGAGGCCAACATTCATAGATTATTCTCTGTTACTCTCAGGGAACATAACAACTTTCTATAAACATCTTTGTCTTTGCACTTAATGGTTATCTGACATGAAAGAGATGCAAATAGAAAAGTAATTCTGAAGAACATGAACATTACAACATTTATAATCAAACGGTTAAACTGAAAGACACCAACTTCAACTCACCAAAGTGAAATGTATTAAAATCTAATTTCCATTCAAATATGCATTACCTTCTATATTATCTGAATAGCCAGATATACTGAGTGACATTAACAAAAAAGATTATTAAAATATACATAAAGAGCCCCTAGATAACTGAAAGCTTCCAAAATGATTAAGAGTAAACTGGATGATGAGATAACCTTCTAGAATTCACTTTTCTTCTTAAAAAAAATGAAAATAACATTTCTTAACTTTGGAGAAGTGATGCTACTTTTAAAGAATTACCTGGTTACCAAGCGAAGCTCTCCTTTGTGCAGACTTTTCATGTGCAGATAAATTTTGCCTTGGAGGAGTGCTGGTATCCACTGTCATCTTTGTTGGTGTTGCTAAAGCAGTAAGCCAATGAATATTGAAATGTAATTTTATTAACCATCAATCCAAAACAAATATACTTAGACAAATGCTTGCTCTTTCATTGGAAAATTATAAAGCATTCTAAACTGAAAACAGACTCCAAATGTAATTACTTTGCCATTTGTTTTTTAAGTCTCTTAACTTCAAACAGAACATATCATAAAGACTCTGTAAATCGTCAACCATAAGAAAAGATTTCAATTCTTGACACTCACATGAAGGATCCGAAACTGCAGTATGAGAAGATTTCCTGGAACTTCTAGAGGAGGCAGAAGGTGTGGGGCTGTGATCAAATCTCTCCAAAGCCTCTTTGAGACTCACTGTATTTATATGATTGTCAGAACCAGAATCCTGACTCTGGGGAGAAAAATAAAGTTTTTCTAGCTCATCCAAAACAATAGGAAAAATCGGACTATGTTTTTAAATTATTCAGATATAGACTTTCATAAGGGCAATAACATTCAAATGGCATTCATCTATTTAAACAAATCTATTCCAAATTGAGGCTTTTGAACTATGGTGCTGGAGAAGACTCTTGCGAGTCCCTTGGACTGCAAGGCGAACAAACCGATCAG
>JANHJO010006422.1:46819-58505 GCA_032468235.1 Pseudoxyrhopus heterurus | reverse complement strand
TCCTCCTTTTCTCTCTTTCACATTCTCCCTCTTCCTCCTCCTCCTTCCTCCTCTTCACCCCGCTACAATGTCCACCCCTCTGGTGGCGCAAGCAGCCCTTCCTTGTCCCCCTCCCTCCCTTCCCTCGTTGCCTCGCTTCCACCGTTGCCCTGGGGCTGGGCGACCGACCGTGGTGCTGTCGCCATTGCCCTGGGGCCGGGCGGGCGACCACGGTGCTGCCGCCATTGCCCTGGGGCCGGGCGGGTGACCGCAGCGCTGATGCCGTTGCCTTGGGGCTGGGCGGGCGACTGCAGCACTGCCGCCATTACTCTGGGGCCGGGCGGGCGACCGCGGCGCTGCCGCCGTTGCCCTGGGTTTGGGCAGTGACCGTGGCACTGCCCGCAATCCCCGCAGAGGCGCGTAAGGAGCGGTGCCCTCCCCTCCGCCGCTTTGCCCAGCCTGGGACTCTCCCTTGGGCTTCCTCGTCCTTTTCTGCGCCGGGAAAGAGACGCAGCTCAGGCGAAGCTCCATCCTGAGGAGCGAAGCAGAAATTTCGCCTTGGCCCCGCGGCAAATTCCCCGCCCTTTGCCGCCCCACTTGGCGAGGCTGCGGAGACGGGCGCCCGAGAGGCGGGCGAGTGTTTCCAATGGAGGAGAAGGGCTCTGCGGGAGGAGGGGCTCGGCTCCGGGCTGTGGGCGGGATCCGCGGACCGGTTGCGGGGTCTTGGGCCTTCTCTGCCACCGGCTGAGAGAAAGGCCAGAAGCCTCGCTCGTGAGGGCACTGAGCTATGACAATGCATTCTCTCCACCTCCTTTTTAACTGCGCACATGCGCAGTAGGTTTTTTTTGCGAGTGCCCACTTTGGGACCTTTTTTCAGGGTGTTCTGGGGTGTTTTGGGCTTCGTGACCCCGACAGGAAACTTCTCCGTACGGAAAACTACCTGTGTGGCAAAAATCACGAACTTTGGGAAAGAATTGTGACTTTGTATAGAGCACAAACAAACTAACTCGCAAACAGACTTCTGCTTTATAGATATAGACTTGTCAACCCTGAAGCTGACCTGACCAAAGCCATTTTGGAAGCTTTAGTGTTGCCACACTGGAGCTGAGGGATAGGGAGTGGGGATTTTAGACAGCTGGGATTTTAATTGTAAATTTTTGGTATTCATCCAACTATAGTGTCCCTAGCTGAGGTTGAATATATACATGGCCAACAAACCTCTGGCAGTATTGGATTTTTAATTGATGTACTTGCTATAACTCAAAATTGACAAGACTCAATAGTTATAATTCCTTTGGATGATGAGAAACTCTTTGATTTTGTGTTTTGGCAATGTTCCAAGTGAGTTTTGATTTATCTGGAGCTTTAGGGGTCCTTTGTGCTCTCTGAGTCTAGTTGTTTTCTTGCAGATGTTTCATTAACCAACTAGGTAACATAATCAGTAATTGAAAACAATTAAGTTCAGAAAGCACCAAGGAGCCACAGTTTAATCTTAAATTACAAATATTCTTTTCTATTGGTATCTTGAGTTTCCTCAGATTTTTAGATCATGGATTGATTTGATTTATTCAACACCTAAATTACATATTATTATTAATTGAGTGCCTTCCCCTGGTAAAATATGCTTTGCATTTGGGCTAAAATTAATAGATTTAAGATTACTGCCAAATCTCATTTATATTTTGAGAGACTTTTCTATATATATTCCATTATGTTATTTTCCATTAATTTACAAATACATTTCTTTAGCAAGATTAGTCTGCAACTTTCATGGTATAAATTACAGATACCTGTAGATGGATTTAACTGTTTAAATGTTCAGATTCATCCTACCTTCAATAATTATCTGGAAATTTCAAAATGTAGTCCTTCTTTAGCTTTAATTTGACAAGTTATTACTGATCCCACTGAAATTCTGGCATTTTTTACTTTTCTTCATGGAACAGGACTTTTGTGCGGTTTTGACTAATGGAATTGGGCACACTGCTTATAGTTATTTGTGTCTTTATCATCTCCCGAATGAATTACTGCAACATAATCTATACAGGGCTGCCCTTGAAGCAATCTGGAAGTTTCAGCTGGTTCAGAATTCAGAGTTGTGGGCAGTTATAGGTGCCCCATGGTATGCCCATGTTGCACTTCAGATCTGCAAACTGCATTGGTTCTCAGCATGCTTGCAGGTGCAATTCAAAGTACTGGTTGTCACCTATAAAGCTTTTCATGTCACAGGGCTATGTTATTTGTAAGACCCTATCTCTCTTATTGTTGCTACATGCTTGCTAGTTCCAAATGAAGTCCTAGGTGATTGAGAATGTCATTTAATGGCACCCAGGAAAAAGATTTTCCATTGCAGTGCATATCCTCTGGAACAGATCACCTGACATTTGGCTGCTTCCGACTCTCCTAGCAGTTTGGAAAGTCTTAAAAAAATGTCTCTCTCCCAGCATGATGAGTCAAGAGGTGAAGAGAGCCACCGAGAGGGTTGTTACGGTACCATTTTCTTGGTTGCCATTAAATATACTTTATATCATGCTTGCATTATTTCATTGTGCTTTGCATCCATTTCACACCTAGAGTTACTGTTTGCAAGAGAGAGAGACAGGGGGATTGATTGACAGATTGATTGATAGACTGATTATTGGATGATTGTTAGAATATGGATAAATTGGAGGTCCTGAGATTTTGCTCCTTAGGTTCAGCATTAATTGCAGGAGTGGTCTTGGATCTGAATTATTTTGTGTTGGAATCCCTGTCACCATTACATTGTGATTCATTTGGTTTAAATGTGTACCTTGATAATAGTATCAGCTTTAGAAGCCATTTTTCTTAGGAGCTTAGGAATGCAAGGAAACATATGACTTACTTTAATTTTCAAGATCCTTTGTACACTGACATAAAATATGAATTAAAATTTGAAAATGCAAGTCTTATTGATCATAGTCACAATGAAACTCAGAGAAATGTTATTTTGTTCTACTTCTACTAATATAATTTTCAACAGCCATTCCCCAATGTCTTTTTATCTGAGATGTGTTTTTATTTGTAGTAGGCCTTAGCAACTGCATATTTATTGTATTATAAAATATGCATGCTTGTAAGTTTTGTTACATGCTTAATTAAAATATATGTTTGGGAAACACATTCTCCTTAATATGAAGAGCAAGTAAAATATATTGCCATATTTTATAATTCTGTTATAGCCTAGTTAAATTTTTTTCTCTTAGTTTTTCATTTAGTCTCAATTGTTTCTTGGTAGAAGTTTTCCTAATTTTATTTCTTTTAAATCAAAGCTCAGAATGCAAGCGTACAAATATATAGTGCATTTCAAGATTCAGCGTGATTTTGAGGGATTGTTTTTTAACAATGTGTATGAATAAGTATGTTCAGGAAGATTGTGTAATTCAAATAAACTTTTTTATATTTATATGTAATTGCAACAAATACTAAGAGCAACATGTATCCTTAGTATTGTAATGTGAGAATGGACCTCAATGACTACAGATATTATACATTCTAGTTTTATTTAAACCTGGTCAGTGAATATAATATATTATTAGGAAAAATAACAAAATATGTCATATATTCTGACGCTATTCAGAACTCTGGGCTTGCCCTTTTGTATAATCTTTCCTTCCTTCCTTTCTTCCTTTTCTTCCCTCCTTCCTTTCTTTTTGTTGACAAAGGCATGTTGCACTCACTTTCGGGTATATTTTTAAAAATTGCATTCAGCCTCATGTTGGAGAAATCCCATATTTTTGTACCTGTATAAAATTATACCGTTCAGAATTTCTCAAGCCACTAGTAGCTGTGAGTTGAAACTTGAGGACTTCATTTCAAAATTCCTCCAGTGAGCTCTCACATATTATTTCCACTTTGCCTTTAAAATGTGACTAATAAATTATGTGGTATAAATATTTATTTATTCAATAAACACATTTTGTGTGTATTTCTTTTTATTTCAAACAATGCTTTCACTTCACAGATAACTAGCACAGCCTCCTGTAATTATAAGCATTATGGTTGCTATCTGATACAATGGGCCACATCATTCTTTGGTTCCACTGCAAGCCTTTCATTATGATAGTTTCCCACTGTTTGAAAACAGGATCTTGCTGATAAAGACTTCTTTTGAACATTGCCTAACTGTGCATTTTATTGGGGCCATTTAGCAACACCATCTTACATTCATACTAAAAATACTCCATTGATATACCACCTGAAGTAAAATAATCACATAATCCTTTTTACAATACATACTTTTAAACAGTTTACACTGAGATTTATTCTGAGCATATTTCTCATCACTTTCCACAAGTGTGTGTGTATATACATGGTATATACATATCCTGTTGAGCTAAACGATGAGGATACTGAAGGAAAAAAAAAACACTTTTAGGGAAGGAATCCTGTTTAAGATCTGTTATCCTCAAGTGAAAGCATCTTCAAAACTGAGTGACTTCAAATGGGAGAGAAATAATTAACCTTTTTCTTGTAAATAGCAGGATAAAAAAGCTCTTAACTTCAGAGTTGATCATGTGCTTTTTTATATTTTTCAATATTTCCCTTTTCCAAAACAGATGCTATAACTGCTCAGCAGTACAATATGATCTTCTTACCTTAAGTGGTTTTCTTCTGCTATGAAAATATGCTGCACAGTTGGCATGAAAAAGTATACTGCAATTTGATGGAAATAAAGAAGACATAATTTAGCATTATTCTCATGCATGGGACACTGAGTACTTCCTGCAATAGGGAAGAGTTCTGTCACTTAAGAGATGAAAGGTTAGGAAGTTAAAAGTACAGAGAAGAGCAACAAAGATGATTAGGGGACTGGAGGCTAAAGCATATAAAGAACGGTTGCTGGAATTGGATATGTCTAGTTTAATGAAAAGAAGGATTAGGAGTGACATGATAGTGTTCCAATGTCTAAGGGGTTGCCATAAAGAAGAGAGAGTCAACCTATTCTCCAAAGCACCTGAAGGCAGGACAAGAAGCAATGGATGGAAACTAATCAAAAAGAGGAGCAACCTAGAAGTAAGGAGAAATTGCCTGACAGTTAGAACAATTAAACAGTGGAATGATTTCCCTCCAGAAGTTGTGGATGCTCCAACACTGGAAGGTGTTAAGAGATTGGGCAACCAGTTGTCTGAAATGGCACAGGGTTTCCTGCCTGAGCAGGGGGTTGGACTAGAAGACCTCCAAAGTTCCATCCAGCTTAGTTATTCTGTTATTCTGTAAATGGCAAAATGTGATATATCTTTAAGAAAGCATGCTTAAAGATAGAGGTTTAGCTTTACTAGGATTCTAGGTTATATATATAAAAAGCGTCTCAACTGTTTCTCTCCTGTTATTTTTAGCTCTTATTCTTACTATGGGGAACATCAGCAGAAATATGTTGGGTTGCAGTCAGGGGTGGGTTTCAACTGGTCTAACTACCAGTTCACTTCGTGTGCGCATTTTGTGTGTGTGCACGCACATGAACTGGGGCCCGAAAAACAGCTGAGGTGCAGCAGGGCCGAAACACAGCTGATCCACACTGCTGCCATGCCAATCAGCTGAGCAGGAAACAAAGCACTTAAAAGTAAGCTTGGGCATCCAGGCGGGCAGGTCAGCCAAACTCCAATCGCAACTTAGCTAAATTTAGCAACCGGTTTACCCGAACCGGGGCTGTTTTAGGAACCGTTTCGGGCGAACCAGTCCAAACTGGTAGAAACCCACCCCTGGTTGCAGTCCAGCAGTGACTTGGTGCTAATAGAGACCACTCTGGTATTGCTTTTATCTTTTCCCCTTTTCAGCCTTTGGCACTATCTCTGTATTGCTCAAGGACCCCTTTTTTCAAAAACACAATTGTTTCATCAGGAATCAGAAGAATCGGCTAAGCTGCTAAAGCAATGGTTTCATTGGAAACTAGCCTGAGGGGTTAATTCTAAAATGTCCGCTTCACCCCACCTCTTGTATTCAGCCACTTCCCTACCCCCGTTCTATCCCCTCAGGCAACAGGGGAAAGCCACACTACATAGCTTTTAATAAAGTTAACTGTCTAATGTTGTTTGACATTTTTCGTGTGTATGTGTGTGTTTGTTCTGCAGTATGCACACACAATTATGTAAATTAATAGTTTAGGCTTTGAATCTTAGAAATATTTTTCCCTTGATGCATGTTGATTCCTATCAAAGTCACCTTAAAAAAGCAGCTGCTGTTTCCTGTGAGTTCAGGTGTGTAATATTTGTGTTCCTCTGATTGGAAAGACGCTTCAGAGGAATACTAACGATTTTTTCTTTAAAAAAAAACAACCTGTGAGAATAGCTTTCCACTAAAGCTTTAAAAATATACTTCAGGCAAGAGCTAAAAGAAAGTGTATGATGTTCCACTAGGACTAGGGGGGATCATATACAAATCCCCACTGAATCCACGCTGCATGATTTGGGACCAGTACCTATCAGAGAAGTTTGTTATGGGACAAAAAGGAGAGAACCATTTATATTGGCTGGAAACAAGTTGAAATGATATGTGGGAATGACCTTGGGTTTTTATGATGTAAGTTCCACAAAGAGAAATAAGATCAGATACTTTACAATTGGCCCATTTGGAAGTTGAAAGCAGATGATGGATACGCTTGTAATATGGTTCCCATGGTGGCTGTGGCCAATCACAAATCACCATATGCCAGAGAGAAGGGGGGGAAAGCACTGGGCTGCAGAAGCTCACCACTTTATTTTCTAAGAAGGCTGTCGAAACTATGTGAGGTCTGAGGCATTGCTGGAAATGCAGATCATGAGTTGACTGGTACATGTAGAGAGATCTGGAGCCAGTGACATGGCTCATTTTTGTACAAGACATCTGAATTATGTTGACAATCTAATAATGTGGCTAAGTAGCTAAAGGGTGGAATTGGTTGCAGGAGACATAACATTTATGCTTTGTCATAAATGAGAGTAATGTAGTTTGAAAATGCTCATCTCCGTTGGTTTGAAAAAGAGTCAGGTAGATAAATGAATATTAGTTATGCAATACATATATCCATAAAAGGGAACATTTGGTTTAACATAATTTTTCTTACATAAAAAGTATTGAACTATGTCTTTTTACAAATATCACTATCATGCAAAGCTCAACATATAATTAGAAGTAATAGGGAGGGAGAAAGCAACATTTTCCTTTGCTATCTGAACAGAGTTATTATTTTATACAAAGCCACAAAAATGACATTATACAGCAAAAGTAATGGAGTGTGGGTGGAAAATCAGCTGCATTGACATGCAGAATTAGAGACACTTCCTGGCAATGTGTGACTCCATATGAAACATAATCAAAATATTGCTCTGTGCAGCATTTCAGAACACAAAAGATTTATTTCATCTTGCTTTGAACAACAATATTTATTAAACTGGGCTGATTATATTACAGGTTGAATGGCAGCAATTTTTCACTCTCCCCATCTTTGTGTTCATTTTTATAACACTTTTTAAGAAAACGTTGGTTCACATTATCAATCCTTCTATTTTACAGAACCATAGTAAAATTCAGTTTCATACTAACTTGTGATGGTTGTTTTAATAATTTGAATTTTATGGTGATGGGCTTGCTTTAAAGCATTTCAGTTTATGCTTTTAGAAGCAAAATGATTCTATGTAAGAAAGGAAAAAGAAACATAAACCTATGCTTAATCAGAAAAAAAAATATTGACCTGGCATGATGCATTTTGGGGGATTTGCTATTGTTGCTAATATTTTTATGGTATTCACATAAATTGAATTAATTAGTTAAACACTATGGAAAGAAAAAACATGGGCACAAAAATAGACTTATCAAGGTATAAAAATATAAGAAAGAAAAGGGCTACGTAGAACCCTATTTGATAGAGAGCCATTTGTCAGAACAAGTCTCTTCCCCAGCCCCGATCCCATTCCATATTGAGAATGCTTCCTGGATATTTTCTCCACTGGCTGGAAAATCCACCAATTGCTTTCTTTTGGAGCTGTGGTGGCGCAGTGGTTAGAACGCAGTACTGCAGACTACTCTGCAGACTTGCCGATCAGCAGTTTGGCTGATCGAATCCCACCAGGCTCCAGGTTGACTCAGCCTTCCATCCTTCTGAGGTCGGTAAAATGAGAATCTAGATTGTTGCGGGCAATATGCTGACATTGTAAACCGCTTAGAGAGAGCTGTAAAGCACTGATAATCTAATACTATTATTGCTATATTGCTATTTAGTTTATCCTGCATGACAAGATAAGAACAGCCCTTCTCTCTGGTCTCATTAATGAGGCATAATAGGGCCTAGAAACAAAGGGAAAAATTGCACTGGCATACTTTTCTGCTGACTCAGGGAAGAAGGAAATGCATGCTAATACAGCTGTGGGATAGCCTTTAGAATGCTGTCAGAAAGGGGGGGGCAGTAAAATGCCAGGTGATAAGCATGGTATTTTTTTCTTTTTTTCTTTTTTTAACTTACTTACTTAACTTAATTTACTTGAATGTGTGGGCCATCCAGTGCTCTCTGGGTGCATACAAAATTACAAAAGAAAATGCAAACACAGCTATAAATGTTAGATCAAACAGCCCAGGCTAAATGCTATAATAAACAATATCAAAAAAAACAGGAGCCATTAAGCACATAATATAAGCATCAACCCCAGGCCTGAGATCAAGGCCAGGCTTTCAAAACTTTCTGGAATCCTAGGAGAGATGATGCTATCCATATCTTTGGAGAGATCCTATTTCAGAGGGTGAAGCCACAATAGATAAGGCATGCTTGCTAAAGGTCGCACAAGAAAACAAAATTTAATGGTGTGGACTTGGATTGCAACCACACTGCTAAAACATACTGGCTAGGCAGAAATGATAAGGGACTCAGACAGTTAACTAGGCCCTATGCCATCAGTATGCAGCCAATGAAAAAACCATATTTGGAAGTGTTTAAGAAATGTGTATGTGTGTGTATATCTAAAAAAAATGTTGGCTGAATAATTTTAAATGTGTGTGTGTGTGTAGGTAGGTAGACCTTTCTCAGCATTCAACTGAAAACATCTATCTACCAACTCACACTGGATCAGCATAGTAGATTCCAGTCTTCAATCTTCAAGGAAGATGTCTTAATCCTGCAAGGACCTAATTCAGGTTGATCATTATACACAGATATTTATAGATAGAAATATTATAGGTACAGATAATGTATAGATTTTATATATGTAGTATGTGAAAGATAGGTGATATAGATAAACACATACTTACATGCAACCAATATTGAGAAACTGATAGACAGTGATAGACAGTATGAGAATATAAAACTTCGAGGTAGGCAAAGAATAACAGGGCTCCTTGTTTCTTTTTTCCACAGAAACTAACTTGTGTACATATAGCAAAATAAATAATGTCTCGTCAGAAAATAACAACCCACAGCCCCAAAGATATTCCAAATAGTTTTGCAAACCTTCTCATTTTTCTAACCACAACTTCTGTTAGGTCTCATTTCTGTATTAATTATATGATTTTGGACCAAAAATAGCATATGAATATTCATTTTGTAGGTATATATCTAATGTTCACATTTCACAAATCTTTCTTAATATTTGCACTTTTGGCAAGCATTTTTTCTCAGATTAAAATCCATTTTTTTGTTTATATTCTTTAATACACACATTTCCGTGTTTTCTAACAGGCAAATGTATATTTTGGGGGTTGTGAAATATGTCACAAAATTCTGTCAAGCATGGATTTTGGCATGCATGCATTTCAATATATTTGGAAATTCTAAAATCAGATCTTCCCTCTTTACCCCAAAAAAACCTTTCTCATTGATGCTAATTCCATTGAATAAAGCTTATGATCTCTAAGTGCTTTTTTTCTATAGTAACACGCTAGAAAGAAGAAGTTATATGATTAGATTAGGAGATTAGATATTAATGGCTTTCATACGAAGCCCTTTAACCTTAACAGTAGCATAAGTATGATTTTTCCAGGCTGCCCAACACGCCCAGACCAACTCCAGAATCTAGTAAGATTCTTCTTATTGCTTGGTGTAACTCTTGACTGCAAATAATGACTTAAAAGTATACTGTAAATGTGTACTTGTATATAGATAATATGTACATGATTGTGAAAACACATAATTTATGGAAAGCAATTTCTGTCAATTATTCTGGACCTGATCCCAGAGGAGAGGCAGTGAGTAATGATTCCATGACATTTACTTGAAGTTCTTTTCTTGGCTTCTTGAGCAATTTGCTCTTTTGCTGTATTATGATTCCACATGTAGACTCTTCAATATCAGGTAATTGAGTAAAATAATACAAAGCCATGAATGTTTTGTCTGCTATTTTTATTTTACTTTTATGCTCTGTGAAAAAGTATTTGGCTTAAATGTGCCAATCTATATAACGTACAGATTTAAATGCCTCCTGGTGATAGCACTGCTGCAAATATTGTTTGTTCACACACAGATGGAAACTTTGTCCCAAAAGACCGACTCCATTAGTGGCAAGCCTGTTAATATGATGTAAATTAAAATCAATCTGATAACAATACAAACTGAGCAGAAGTTATTTGGTTGTTCCTCTCTCTTTGACTTCTAGACTTCATTGAATAAAGATCAGGTCTAGTTAGGTAGGATTCATACATTTCATTCCCTGAGATACAAGTAACGCCACCAAACTTATTTCAAAATTGTACACACCCAGAGCCACATATCAGAAATAAATAAATTCTGTCCAAGTTTCATATGTGTCTAAGAAGATTACCCAGAACAATTCAGTACATAAAACCAGTGAAATAGAATCTGAAGATAAAGTGAGTGAAATTTACAGGAAAGACTCTTGGCAACTAAAATTTATAAAGCAGGTATTAATTGTGATTTAGTGGCTAAGAGTAATTCCAGCAATTATTGAGACAATGTTGTTTCCTAAATACTAGCAGCCTCAATCCATCCTGAGCTCATTTGGCCTTGATCAGATCTACTTCTTTCAGGTGGTTATTCTGGATGCAATTGTTTCTTGACTTAGCTGAACATTTCTATACTTGTGTTTTTCTCTACTAAGATTCATGAGAGTAGAGTGAAGGAGTCTTCTCCTTCAGAGAATCAGAATTTACAAGTCCAATAGGACCAATTGTTAACTGAATATTAATTGCTGGAACTTGGCATTATAGGGTCTATTATCTCCTGGTCCTCTTCTGAAGAAGGCTATTCAAATTAGAACATGGCACTGTGTGTTAACTATTAAGATATAACCTGAGAAAAGCAAGGTGGTGCACTGGTTAAGATATTGGACCAGAACTTGAGAGATCCAAATTCAAGCCAACCCTCAGCCATGGAAGCTCAGAGAATGATTTGGGTCAATAACTTGCAAGCCTGAAATTATTCCTCCCCTCCTTTCCTTTTATTCTCTGTAAAACTAGGGAGAGTCCTTCTTAAACCCTTCCCATGGCCCCATTTCTGCTGTGGACTTACATATCTTTTGCATAATGGTTGTCTACTCTGTGGCTCTTCCTCTTGTCTGCAAAGATAATTCCCACATATCATCACACAACATAATTCACCTTATGCTCCTGGAAAAGTAGCTCTAACAAACAAATAAAACACATGGCATTTTATACTATAAAGTAATAAAAATGCAAAAAAAAATCACCAAATAAAACACATGGTGTATCTGATGAGATGATTTCATCTTATTTATGTTTTAATTTATTTATATCCCACCTTTATTATTTT
>JANHJO010006420.1:16561-30945 GCA_032468235.1 Pseudoxyrhopus heterurus | reverse complement strand
TTCAGCTTTTTCTGTGAGTTTTTTGCTGTGTCGGTGGGGGTGTCTCCTTTGTGTCCCTATTGGGGGGCATAGACCCCACAATGGGTTTCATGACCCCTACAGTGCTTATCTCGCAACCCCATGTGCCAAATTTGGGGGAGATAGGTGCAGGGGTGTGGGTCTGAATCGAGCACATACAAACCCACACTTCTCTTTTATAGATATAGATTTGTTTATTTCATTTTACAATAGCATATACCAGTGATGGCTAACCTTTTCAGCACCAAGTGCCCAAAGTGCGCACATGTGGATCTCCAAAATGCAATGTGGGCGCCCTGCGCATGTGCCCTACCCCTGCGTATGCATGTGTGATCCCCGCATGTGCGCCCTGCCCCCCTGTGCATGCACATGCAATCCCCTGTGCATGCACATGCAATCCCCACCTTGGTCCCTGTGCATGCGCGTGCGCCCTTGTCCCCACATATGCATGGCAGAGACCCAAAGACCAACTGGCCGGTGGAAGGTGTGTGCGCGCATGCATGCGTGGCAGAGCTGAGCTGGGGCAACTGCTCTGTGTGCCACCTCTGGCATATATGCCATAGGTTCGCCATCACGGGCATATACCAATTACTTTGCAAGACCCTGTGCAAGTAAAACATAAAAATAACATAAGTAACAGGTATCAAATCAAAACTAACAGGGATATTTTATCTTTTCAACAACTTCAACCTATCTGCTGAAGATCAAACAAAACAGAATGATCTTCACTTGTTTCCAAAACATAAAACCCTCTTCACTTCAGAAGAAAGAGAATTTCAATGATCCAGAGTAGCCATAGGGAAAGCCTGGCTCTATGTTATTGTTTATCACAAATGTGAACAAATTTTCCAGCTAGCTGCAGTTATTTATATAACTGTTTTTAAAATTCCTTATGTGACATATGTTTCCTAGCAAGGACGATGAATATTTTTTGTTCTAACCTAATATATGAAATCTATGAAGACATGCAGACTAAAGTACAATAAAAAGATTCTAATTGTTTTTTTCCCAAAATTTAGATTGTCCTCTATTTTTTTTAACAAGGTCACAAGTGTTAAAGAGTTCAGCTATCAGAATGTGTAATAACTGCAGCAGCATGCTCATATTTCACCGTGAAGGAGGCCAACATGAAACTGAAATTAGGCAGTACAAGGCACTCCATTAGTATCTATATTAGCAAGGTGATTGTGCTTACATATTACCGTCATAGCAAGATATATATTTTTATCAATAACAAACCACTAATTCCTTTTTTCTGTTTTTTATCTTAATTTTTATGATAGCCATACTTTGTACAGATCTGAACAATGCATATTAAGACAACTAGAATTTCAACTCGTGAATTTCCTTGATATAAAACATATTACTCAGAATGCTCACTTTTTACTTTTTCCATTTCACTTCTAATGAAACTATTGTGGCTTGCTTGTAAATGAGCCTGTTAATGTTCATGTGACAATATGCTGATTTTCATGAAAAAATTATATGCAAAAATAAAGATGGATGTGAAAAAGTTCAGAGGTTGCATAGCCCTCTAAATACAATGAGATGTCCAGGGTAAATATATGAGATCCTAAATTCAAATCTCCAAATTTTTTTTCCTTTTTGTGAATTAACTGCTACAGGGCCTTAAATTAATTTCAAAGTTGCTCTAAGATAAAAGTAAAATAATTAAGAACTGCAAAATTCTTTATGTATAGTAAAATTATTAGGGAGGAAGAATGGAGAATAAAATTATTTTGCTGGTACTATTGTATTATCAGCAGTAAAAGTACATAAATTAAGATGCTCTTTTCATAGATAAATGTTTCTTTCATACAGAAACTGTGACTGCACCCTTCATGTTAGTTTTATCATTTTTTAAATTTCAGATGGAACAAGAGAACTACTGAAGAGGAATTGATTCAAACAGATGAAAGATACAATTTGAATGGTGTATCCTAGCAATACATTTGGCAGTTCTTTTGCTCCATATCAACTTGCAGAGTGTTTTTTTTCCTAACTATCTCAGGAAAATACTTTAAGAAATTTGAGACAATTGAAATTTTCAAAGAAGGTAAGATTGGCTAGGAAATCTGAAAAAAAAAAAAGCTATGTGATTTCAAAGGCAGTGTTATCTATTTAGATGCCTACAGAAGCCAAAAACCTTGCAAAAAAGAAATTAGAAATGATTTCCTTTTTCCCTGGGTGTGGTTTCTTTTATAAGAATATTGAATGACGTTATTGTGAGATGGTACCGAGAAAATGAGCAGTGCATTTTACTATGAATAATAATTCAAGAAACACATGTCACAAGGGACTGTTTCTGTGAAAATATGCTTACTTATTTTAGGATGAAATATCATGGACAGATACATCAGTGCAACACAACATCCCAGCTAATAACATTTCTACAACCAAGCATAAATTATTTTGACATATAACATTTTATATTTAAAAGTGAAGCTAGAGCAGGAAACAAGAGCAGAAAACGGTGCCTGCAGTACAAATGAGCCCGTAACATGTTATTTAATATCTATGGAGATTCTCAGACATCCAGATCATGGTTGTCCCAAAGGTGCTTTTTTAAAACTTTCTCTGATGCATTATTCTCTCTAGTCAAGCCATTATATTATTTATAGTAGCATTACAGGTATAATCAGATGTTTTTTAATTTTAACATTCAGTATGATTTTAAAGGCCTTGCTTCAATCTACAACAGTAGTTTTTATGTGTTTTATATCTTTCCTGTATACTACTGTTTTCCCGTTTCTCTCTCTTTTTTTTACATTAGCATTTATGTAATTTCACCCAGAGAATTTGGCTATTGGGCGGGTTAGAAGCAAGTGGTGTTGAAAATAAAATTCAAAAATTAAAACAAAGCATTCTTTTTA
This sequence comes from Pseudoxyrhopus heterurus, assembly GCA_032468235.1. NCBI lineage: Eukaryota > Metazoa > Chordata > Lepidosauria > Squamata > Pseudoxyrhopus > Pseudoxyrhopus heterurus. The sequence goes on along the minus strand of JANHJO010006420.1, from coordinate 28,054 downwards.
AAAGCCACAACCCAGCACCCAGTCAGATCCCACAGAGTTGGCCTCCTGCGGATCCCGTCGGCTAGACAGTGTCGGCTGGCGGGCCCACGGGGGAAGGCCTTCTCTGTGGCAGTCCCGGCACTCTGGAACCAGTTACCCCCGGAGGTCCGGACCACCACCATTCTACTGGTCTTCCGGAAAGCTGTGAAAACCTGGCTGTTCCGGCAGGCTTGGAATGGTTGACCTCACAATGATAGATCTCGTGAGGTCTAGAGTGTCTGGATTGTTATATGGTTTTTCTTTTAAATTGTTGTTTTTATATTATATATGTATATTTTATCGTTGTATTTATCTCTGTTGTGAGCCGCCCAGAGTCCTCTGGGAATTGGGCGGCATATAAATACAATAAATAAATAAATAAATTTAAGTATATGATTTTTATGGCTTCCCATATAATTGGATTATGATCTGATTATGATCCACCCATATAACTAAAGGCTGGAACAAGGTACTATGCATATGTAGAAGTTGGTTGTGCTAAATATAAACATCTACATTTCCAAAGTTGATTACTACTGCAACGGAAAATTTCCTACATTTTGTATCAGGTATCTCATAGTCACACCATCTAAGCCAGTTGAAAAGCGAGAAACACTAAACAAGCCAAGGCTTTTGCTGTTCTTATTGAATAGGTGAGGAGTAATGAAGACAATATTAATTTTCAAAGAAATTGTGCCTTCCACTTCAGGTTACCAGCTGCACTTCTACTTCTAAAGCAATTATCAAAGACATCTGGTTATGTGTCTGGATCCATTTCAGTCAGGATTCAGAACCTAAAGGACAGAAACTGCATGGATTGTGCTTTTCGATGACCTCTGGCATGGACAGGGTAGGGGTAGTGCATCCATCCTTGCCATACAGGACCTCTCAGTACCACTGACCATGATATTCTTCTGGATTGGCTGAGAGGATTGGAAATGGGCAGCATGGTGCTGTCTTGATTCATCTCCTTCCTTTAGGACCAATTGCACTTAGTGATGATTAGGGAGGAGATTATTATTATTATTATTATTTTGCAAAATTTATATACCGCCCCACTCCCATAGGACTCAGGACTCAGATGTCCCTCCCTTGCTCCCCCCACTGTACGGTGGCACAGGATTCGGTGCTCTGTCCTTTCCTTATCATCTACGTGAGACCCCTGTGTGAACGCATTTGTTGCTATGGGGTGAGGTATCATCAGCATTCTGAGATACTCAAATATAGATCTCCACCTCTAGTGAATAATATGATGCTATGAATGTCTTATCCCAGGGTCTGGAGGCTGCAAGGTTCTGGACGAGGAACAACAGGCTTCAGCTGAAACTGGCAAGACTGGGTGCTTTGGATTTGGGGTAGACTGGTTTCACTAAGTCATCTTTGCTTGTGAATGGGGTTGCTTTGCCCTATTCAGGCTCATTGCACAAACCTGGATCTTCCTTGAGTCATGATTCCTGCTTGATGAGCAAGTGGCAGCCATGACTAGGAAGATCTTTGTACAGCTTTGTCTTGTGCACGAATTGCACATGCTCCACAACTGGCATTGTTTATAGTCACTTGTGCCCTAGTGATTTCCAGATTGTACTACTGCAATGCACTCTGCATTGGATTGCCCTTGAAGAATATCCAGAAGCTTCAGCGAATACAAAATGCAGTAGCGCGGGCAGTTATGTGCACTCCTGGAATAGAGCATGTTATACCTCTGCTCTGTGATCTGCACTGGCTGCCAGTTTGCTTCCAGGTCCAATTCAAGCTGCTGAATTGGATCCTTCATGACACGGAACTGTGATATATGAACGACTATCTCTCCCCAGTTATATCAGCCTGCCCTATTATATCTGGCAGTGAGGTCATGTTGCAGATCCCACAAGTTGGAGAGCTACATTTGATAGGTCCCAGGAGATGTGCCTTCTCTGCCTAGCTAGCTTATTTAACATCCTTTCCTCTGAAATTAGATTACCCACTTCCCTTCTGATATTCCGAAAGGCCCTGATGACATATGATACCAATCCTTATTTACCCCATTTCTCACAAAACATACCAGAGTCATTTCCAGTGCTGTTCCTCTTGGCATAGGCACTGCGGACCACTTGTTCATAAACCTGTGCTCCTATCGTTCTCATATTTTCACGAATCATGATACCTTGGGCTTGCATCATGAAGAGGTAGGTGTTCACTGCAAGAAAACAAAGGTAAGATTAGTTATAGCTTTCTGAAAAAGAGAATGAATTTCAGAAACTGCTCTTCCTTTTACCAATATTTTAGAAGGTTCTTATCATGCAATTTAAATATTTTAAAATAAATTTAAAATAAATATATTTACTTTTATTCTAGTAATACAATTCTAGAAATTTATATTCCAAATCATCCCAGAACAAAAGAATAGTAAAAAACATACACGTTATTTTGTTATATTTAGTTCCCATCTTTTCTCCTGTTTATTTAATCTTATAACCTGAACCTGTGGGATACTTTCAGCTGAGATGCACTAATTAATCTAAATTTACTAAGTGACTTTCCACAGTTGAAGCATCCCAACCATTGCAGCTGGTAAGTTCTTGTGAATGTAAGAGTACAGATCATTTTTTAAAACATCAATAATTACCCTTTTGCACTCATTTCCCACTTAATTCAACTGCTACTGTTGCTTCAGTTCTCTACCTTAAAATTTCCATTTATTACTTCTGAAATCCAGAGAGACAACAACTTTTATTTTAATAAGCTAATTTAAATTTTACAAAAGCAGTCTTTTTACCAGCTTCTAGTATGGATATTTTTAAAAAGTGCAAGCAAATGTAAAAGCAATCCGATTTGGGGAGGGTGGGCTATTACCATGAACACATTAGTATTAACTTGATAACATATTCAGTACTAAGTATGTTAAGTTTGAACTCTTTTGAACTTTCTAGAAATATTCCTCACTTAAATTATAAAGAGGAATTGTGATATTGAAAGATGCCCATTTTGAAGTTAGAACTCTTTCTGAAAAATTATTACTGAAGTTCTAGAAAATGATTATTGAACATAAAAGAGGATAAGATGGTAAAAATATTAACAGAGGGCTAGAGAAATAAGAACTTAAACAAGATCAAAATACTGAAAAGAGGTCAGAGCATAGAGAAGGAAGAATACAGGAACCTGAACTCAGCTATTTGGTTCAGTAACCTGCTGCATATCAAGAGCTTGTTATGCTTGGTAATAAAGACTGACATATGCTGGTATCAGGAAGCTCTAAATCTCAATATTTATCAGTTTATTTGTACAGACAGAACTAAAGTTGGGCTATTTGAGCTACTGCCCTTATATTCAATTACATTTTCTAAAGTACAAAAAACCCAACTCAGAAAAAAATGAACCAAATATTCCAATTCACTGACATTATGTAAACAGTAATTACATTAAGCAAAACAAAAGGACAATTCTATGCACGAGATCCATGGATACAGAAATCCATGTTGTATTTTGAGCTTTGACAGGTCAGCAAAAGGTCACTTTAAATATTATAATTAGAAACCCAAAACTATAATCTAGCTCAATTCTACCTTTTTTTTCTAAAAAAAAAAAAAAGTCTTCCAGTATTCTTGACTTAAAAAAACCCCCCAAAACTATGAGCAAGCCATCCCTCATAAAAGACTGTCTTTCTTACCTTAAATCAATGTCAGACAGATCCCCCACCCCTTTCCTAGAGCAGCCTTTCAATACAGGCTCTGTGGCAATTTAGCTGAGATGTTTCATTTCTCTCACAAGAGAATGAGTGTGTGTTCACAAGACAATTTATAAGCCTATAATTTATACAATAACATTCATTATATAATTTTGTTCCTTGGACAACAAAGGTAACTAACAAGTAAGTACTTGAGCCCATAACACCGGATATCTCACTAGAAGGCAAAATCATGAAACTGAGACAGGCTTTACTTTGGCCATGTCATGCAGGGGAATTCACTGGAGAAAATAATTACAGATAGTCCTTGACTTACAACCTTTCATTTAATGACCATTCATAGTTACAATGTCACTGAAAAAAGTGATTTGTGACCATTTTTCACACTCACCACCATTGCAGCATCCCCATGGTCGTTTGATTTACATTCGGATGCTTAACAACTGACTCACATTTATGGGCTCTCGTGATCACCTTTTGCAACCTTCTGACAAGCAAAGTCAATGGGTAAACCAGATTCACTTAACAACCGTGTCATTGATTTAACAACTGCAGTGATTCATTTAACAAATAAGGCAAGAAGAGTCGTAAAATAGAGCAAGACTCATCTAACAACATAAATTTTGGACTCAACTGTGGTCATTAAGTTGAGGACTGCCTGTATGTTTGGAAGAGTTGGCGGTAAAAAAAGGAAACCAGGCCGCTGTCAAAGAACACAGTAGCTGGACAACATCAAAACTGATACCAGCCAGACAGGGGTGGGTTTCAAAAATTCCAGCAACTGGTTCTCTGCTCGGTTGCTGGGTGGACGTGGCCATGGTGGGCATGGCCTATTCGGCCTCCTGCACCATGGTGCAGGGGGACATTTTCGCTCTCCCCAGGCTCCAGGGGCTTCCCTGAAGCCTAGGAAGGGTGAAAACGGCCTCCCCCCAGCCTCCGCAGGCTCCCCGGAGGCCGGAAATAGCCCCATTTCGGGCCTTCCGGGAGGCCCGGTTTTCACTCTCCCCAGGCTCCAGGGGCTTCCCTGGAGCCTGGGGAAGAGCGAAAACAGCCCTCCCAGAGCCTCTGTGCACGCCCTCTGGCATCCAAAATGGGCCGCGTGGAGACTCCTGTTGAACCAGATGTCAAATTAACATCCGGTTTGCCCAAACCCGCTTGAACCCGCCCGAACTGGCTGAAACCCACACCTGCAGCCAGAGCATAGAAAAACTCAGAAGTAGTGCAAGGTCAGAAGATGTGAAGAGACCTGGTCCAGAGAATCACCAAGACACAACTGAATGGATATCATCATCATCGTCATCATGATCATCTAACTTTGTAATGTATTTATGTTTGCTCTCTGTCTTCAGATATTACTGATTGTTGCTCATTTCTATACATTAAAACTATGTTTAAACACTTTCTGCAGCTCTAATGTATATGTGATCACTTGAAAAAACCATGGAAGTATCAAAATGAAAAGGATTCCCTGATTAAATGCTTATGGTTATATTCTTTTCTTGCTTCAGGGGGGATTTCAAAAAGATTTCAAATCCAGACATTAAAGAGCCTGAAGCCACTAGCAAAACACCATCTTTATTCTCCTACATTGTTCTGCACGAAATTATATCAACATTTTAATTTGATCTCTCATTTCAATTCTAAATTGTGTGCTATTTAAAAAGTCACAATTCAATAAAATAAATTTGTCACATTTGAGACATCATATTCAGATGGTAATAATTAGTCATACACCATTTCTATTAAGCTTCTTTAATTCAATGAAATCAAGATAAAACCTTAATCAGAAAACACAACTTTCAAGTACTATGTATGTCTGAACACTTTATGATGGTTTCTTCTGCTTTAATCTACCAGTGCTTCAAATGCATGAAAGGCTGTTTTTCAAATAGCAAGAAATACAACACATTGGCCTAAAAACTAGCAAGAACACCAAGTATCTGAGCTTTATCAAAGATAACCCCCTGCAAGATTAGTTTCCCTTTATGATGCTCATTAATTAAAAAAAAACATCCTTTGATTTTATTATTCATTTTTAAGAACAGCAGAATGCAATCAATTCTCAGAAACATTTTTTTGTGAGCTATTGTCTCTAAGGTATCACCAAATGAAATGTGCAAGATTTCAGCAAATGTGGCAAATCTTCACCTGGCCTTTCAGACTGGAGGGCAGCCTGTCTGTTTCCAGTAAACAAAAATCTATGAATAAGTCCCAACATGGCTTTCTATGTAACTATCTGTCAGATCCAATAATATGTAATTTTCAATATTTAAAATGATTCCAGATCAGTTGGAAGTCCTTCTATCATTAAGGAACCTGTAACAGCATACTCATTCTTAGAGACATAAACCTTCAGCCATAAACCAATAAATACTTAAGTCCATCTGTTCTAAAACGCTAAATACAGAGACAGTAAATACCCAACAATAAGGAAGTTATTTGGCCAAATCATCCTAATCTGCCTGGATGCTCATCTGGTAATAGGCAAAATACCATCTCCACTGGATTACTATTATTCAAACAGGTATTGGGGCATCTCAAATCTGTATGCATAGTTAATGGATTATTTATTCTTAAGAGGCAAACATCCACTGTCATAAACAGCTTACACAGTTCTTCTCAGCTTCAAAAGCATTTTACCTAGAAGCTATTTAAGAAATGGAAATTTCTTGCACACAAAATGGAGTGAAGTTCTTGTTCTTGTTTATACAATTATGATTATAGTTGAAGAAAAAAACTAAAAGTTACTGCTTTGAACGCTAGCATGGCGAATTGGAGGAAGAGCTTATGGGAAAAGAGGCAAACACTAACTTCTAGCACACTTCTGTAAAGAATGAACATGCACAAAGAAAGCTTCCTTGGTTTTGAATATCTAATTATTTTCCAGAATGTATTAAGAAAAGTCAGGCTGGTGATGTTTAAATATTTATTGTGAGTTAGCATTTGATTATTAAACTCATAATAACTGTGGAATTTTCAAATCCTATTCACAAACAATGAAGCAAAGCTTTTAAAAGTTGCAGCTCCATATGAGAAGGAAAGTAATAACTCATATAGAGTTTCGCAAAAGTATGAAGAGAATTTACAGGATGATGGAACAAGAGAGCAGCACTAATTCAATATTTTAAAAAAAAGGAGTGACCCCAAGATATATACAATCACTTATATTTTCTTTTGCATCTTACATACTTTGAATGCAGTCATCTTGGAGTGTGCTTTTAAAGTGGAAAGCATCATGACCGGAGAGGACTTTGGCTGAAAAAGTCTCACTTACTATCAATACCACGAGGTGTGTGAACTCTGGAGGGTGAGAGCTGGAGACTTTCAGTCACTGCGACTGTGGAGGTTTGAATTCTTAACTAGTCCAATGAGGGCTGGTTGGTTGAAGGGCTGTGACAGGGTATGTGTTAAATGGGGTCTTTGGTTAGCCACAGGCACCAAGTGCTTTGTATAAATCCCTCTAGACTTGGGAGGGGGTGTTGTGGTTGTGTAATATGCGTTAGGGGGGGGGCTGGATCAAATTGGGCATGGGAGAGGCAAATCTCTGAAGTTGTGGGGACAGTTGCACTAAAGCATGCAAGACCTTGCTTGTTAAATTGGGCTCTATGGATCTGCTGGGAGAGCCCGGGCTTGGGATGTGTGAGGGGACCTATCTCCTGGCTGCATTGTTACCCTTCTTGGCTGCTATGTATTTAATTTTTGTCATTGTCATTGTTCTCAGTTTAACTTTTAGCATTTTTCACAGCACCCAGAGTCACCAGCTGAGATGAGTGGCTATAAAAATTGATTAAATAAATTTCAAAAACTATGATGTCCACTTGCCTTCAGAATGACATTTCAGAGGAGCTTTCATGCTGTTACGTATATTGCTAGCATGATATAGAAACTGCCGAATGATTGAGCCCCATTTAAAAATTGTCTGCTTTGATAGATATAGCAGCTTGCAATGTTTTCTCTTTAAATCAGGCAGTTAGTATAGGTACACGTATACAATTACACACACATGCCTTCATATCAAACTTGTCTCACAATAAACAGAAATGTTGAACATTGAATTAGTTGGACCATTAATTTAATGTAATTTTTTTAATAATGTTTTGTCTGTTGTAATCACCAACATTATTTCTTTCCCCTGGTATCTTTATTAAAAGTCATCCCATCATATGGTAAATACTTACAAGCTATTATTTTTGAATAATAAGATCTGTAGAACTTTTTCAAGCAAGACAGTAAACTCATCTTTGGATTATATGTGCAGCACAAGTCCATTAACTCTCTAGTTGGTGAAATTAATTCCATCTACATAATGTTGGTATGTTAAAAAAATCATTTAATTAGGATTTCTGTTAGGATTTCTGTTTAAAACCATACATGTGAACTATACTTATTTTATAGTCCTTAAGCTGCCTTGAGTTGCCATGTGCGAATAGGCAATATAAATTTCCTAAAATAAATAAATAAAATAAATAAATTTCAGATTTTCAAACTAAAAAAATGTTTGCTAGAAATGACTAGAACAATGCTAAAATGTGAACTTAGATACACAAAAGGTGGCAACTATTAAAAAAATCTGCAACATTCATACTATTTCAGTAATGGTTGAATAGATATTTCAGAAAAAAGTACAGAACAGCAGACTCTTACATCAATGATGTCAGAGAAAAGGGAAAAAAACCATCGGGTAGATGAAAAGTTTTTGCATCAATGGAATGACAGCACTTGTTTCCACCCTATTATCAGATGCTTGGCTTCTATTTTGGCTGAATTATTCAATTAGGTATTTGATGTAATTAAAAAACTGCTAAAAAGATAAGCTGATAATGCTATCTAGTTAATATTTTGAATACCCTGAAACAGAGGGCACATGAAATGTCTTGTGAACTGACAAAACACAGGTTCTCTGCTTCTCCAAAAACTTTTAATTACAAAAGCAGTTTACTAACCAATAATGGAAATCAACATGAAAAGCAGAAAGATGCTAAAATTATTTTATTATTCGCTTAGCAATACCATGGGCATTTAATAATATGGATAAAAGGCAAAACCTAATATTGATTTTGAATTGGAGTGAATTGTGGTTTTGGCTTACATTTATTCGTTTATTAGATTTTGAGGCAGCCCAACTCTAAAAAAAACATAACTTTTGGTGGAATACATAATTTAAAAGGAACATGACTTTCTGTACAAAACCACATTAATAACACCTCCCTACCAAAACCAATAATTGCCAGAAGTTCCTTAAAATCCTTACCCCAGATCTGAGAACAAAGCCAAGACTTCCAAGAACACTTGAAAGAAATCCTGATACCAAGACTGCACATCAGGTAGCTCACTTGAACCTGACAAGTCAGACCAACTCTGAACAAATCTAAGTGATTTAGTCTTCCAGCTAGCGTATTTTTTCCCCTAATAATTTTTTTTAGAGTTTACAGATATAAAGATACATTTACAGATATAAAGTTATTTACCCACGTACTAAGGCTGTATTACTATTAGCATTCTCATTTTTCCTATTATCTTCTCCTATTGGTATCTTATATCACTTTGTTGTTTTTATGTACAGAGAGCTTATGCACACGAGACAAATTCATTGTGTGTCCAGTCACACTTGGCCAATAAAGAATATTCTATTCTATTCTAAAGATGATAAAAGACTAATATAAAGAAAAATGTAAAAAGTAAAAAAAGAGAAATGCAAGGATATAGAAAAAAAACAAATAAGAGAAAAAAGATATATAAAAGATAACTCCTCCCTCCAGACACATATAAACAATTTCAGTCACTTAACACCTACTTCTTCCCATATCTCATCCCTTACAAATTAATCAAATTATAAAATCTCATCATTCAATCCTAATCAGCCAAAGTATATTAATAGCTACTGAAAATAGTAACCTATTATATTTTAATCTAATAAATCCATTTTGTATTCCAATTTACCACTTTCTGTGAAATAAAGCAAAAGAAATCTCTATTTATAAAGATTCTTAACGTCTCGCAAAAAGAATTTCCACAAATAGCTTTCAGAGACTATGTATATATGTGTATCCCCCTGACTGAATAAGTCCACTTTGAATTCTTGATTTTTAATTATGTCAAATTATGTCCAACAAGCTGATTTCTTATCATTTTCTCTTCTCTCAGGAACAGCTTCACTAATTTAACATGTCCATTTTGGAAATCTAAGATAAGGTTTCCCAAGTCACACTTCTAATTTATTTGTAAGACTAAGATACTTTAATTTGAAAATCCACTATGGCATCTTTTTCCATATCATTTTTATAATCTATCTTTTTTTTTAAAAAAAAAAATCCAAATCCACATTTAAATCAGCCTGTGTATTTAATAAAATCATTTTTTCCTATATCCTCTGTAATAATAACAGACAATCTTGTAAGCAATTTTTGCATACACTGTTCCCAACAGCCTTAAGTTCTTCTATAATCAGATATTACTCCATTATATGAGTATCTTCTTTAATTTCAATGCATCCTTTTCTCTGGTTCTCTCTAGCAAACCTTATTTATTTTCCAATCAGCAAAACTTTCCCATAGGATTTCTTATAGTTAATTTCAAAATCTTCATATATGATTTTATAAAATTTGAAACATCCCACAGAAAATATTATTTCAAGTCCATCTATTCCATAGATATGCAATTAATTTTTCCAAATGGCCACATGAAAAACCGAGATTGTTGTGGAGGGTCACTCATGGGCTAGATGTTGCCCAAGGGCTGTAAAATGCCCAAATCTGATCTATCCCATTAACTTTCCAAAATTGACTTTCTAGTCCCCCTTTTGGTGTCTTCCAAAAATTAAAGTTTTTATTTTTAGACCTTAAACTTACATAAACTTTTTGGATCTCAGATAGGAGATTTTCCAAATATAATAAAGTTTGCCTTCTGGAAGGTTCTTAACATCTAGAAAGTCAATAATAAAGCAGCTTTCTAAAGTACGGTAGTTTAGAGACGAAATGGGAAAAAACATTGTTCTATTGAAGGGTCTGTAAATTTTTCCCCTGGTACTCAGAACTCTCACACTTGCTGAAGATCACTACCTGTCTATTCTAGGTTGCAACAAAGGTCCTGGATGAACTGCCCAGCAGATTACAGGTAGTTTTAACTTACAACCACAATTGAGCCTGGAATTTCAGTCACTGAGTTCTCATATGACAGGACCTGATTTTATGACCATTTTATCACAGTTAAGGAAATCATATAGTTGTTAATTGAATCTGGCTGCCTCAACTGATTTTGCTTGCCAGATGTTAGCTGGGAAGGTCATAAATTGTGATCACATGACAGTAAAATACTACAACTGTTGTAAATGAGAGCCAGTTGTCAAGTGCCCAATTGTGATCATGTAGCTGCAGGGCTGGTGCAGGACTTTGAGGATGGGTCTTAAGTCATTTTTTGAGGCTGTCATAAATTTAAACCAATGTTTCATGAGCAATGATAAATTGTGGACTATGTAACAAAAGAAAACAACAAAACTTTGGGTAGATTCATAGTCTTAGACAAATTGAGATGGGCAATTCCTAAGACTATAAGAATCTACTCAAATTGTGTCAGTTTTTTATTTTCTAAATGTGAAAGCAATCATTTCAAAACACTTTTAAAAAACTACAAAAAGCAAATTTAAACCTCACCATCAAATGACACTAGCATATAGATATATATAATTATAAAATTTGAAGGCACTCATTTATGGATATATATATATATATTTGTTTGCACCCACACCTAGATTTACAGATAAAAAGCAGCATGGATCACACATTCCCCCCAGAAATAAGAAGCTGAAGAAACCA
>JANHJO010006419.1:64186-80843 GCA_032468235.1 Pseudoxyrhopus heterurus | reverse complement strand
GGGCATGTATAAAAAACTGAGCCCATCTACTTTGCCTGTAATTAAAAGAGGGCCTACCACTTATTAGGTGCATGGGACGTGTTCTAGACAACAGGCCTCCTCGATGGTAATCCAAGGTTACTCTCCCCCAGAAGCACTAATGGCCCAACTCTGCTGGCATATGGTGAATAAGTTAAAGTAGTTTAATTCTAATGAATAGTCAGCCCTTAGGTCAGTTTCAAAAACATCTATGAGATTTTTGATGTCAAATATATAATATATAAAATTCCAATTTATCCAATTATGTTTTTGACTTTTACGTTTGATTTGTATATCCTAACTATGGTGCAGGATATAAATATAGAACATAAATACTGTACGTCCCAATGACTCTCACCATGATTAGTACTGAGGATGTTGTAAGCTGTAGTTCAACAACATGTGGACAGTCACAAATTCTCCAAACTAATATAACGCTACATTCATAAAAATCCCATTTAATTTTCCATTATTTTTTACCATAGTTCAATATGATTTTTTTTAAAGTATGCATGCACAACATTAATCATCTACCTTGTGATGATTGTGATCAACCAAGCCTCCAATAACATAGGCTTTTGATTCATCTAATTCACTCAAGACATCTGGAGAATCTGAGGTAAGGTAAACAAGATCTTCCTTTTTCACCAACTCACTATAATGAGCTGATTTAATTTGAATATCCTTCAAGACACAAACACAAATCCAAATATAAATTATTTGAAAACTAAACATTTTTCACTAGTTTGAGTATATATTCTATGCCTGCACTAAGAAAACTATGAAACTATCAGTAAAGGGTTAACAATGTACTGAAACAGTATTAGAGTTTTATCATTTATCTGAAAAGATTAATATCTATACTATATATAGAATATTAGAAAGATTATAGCTAAAATGAAGAAGGCACTTATTTGTAAGTCACATAGTCATCATAAAATATAGGTAATGTTTGACTTATGACCATAATTGAGCCCAAAATTTCTGTGGCTAAGCATAACAGTAAAGTGCATTTTGCCACATTTTATTACCTATCTTGCCACTGCTGTTGTGAATCACTGCAGTTGTTAAGTTAGTAACATGGTTGTTAAGTGAATCTGATTTCCCCGCTGACTCTGTCTGTCAGAAGGTCTCAAAGAGTGATGGCATGACCATGGGGACACTGCAACCACATCAATACATGCCAGTTGCTAAGCATTTGAATTTTGATCATATGACCTTAGGGAAACTGGAAATGGTTGTAAATGTGAAGAACAGTCATAAGTCACTATTCAGTGCTGTTGTAACTTCAAATGTTCACTAAATGAATTGTTGTAAATTGAGGACTACCTGTATTGAGAATTTCATTTTACTGAAGGCGAAGTTCATAGTCCAGCAATCTGACAATTGATAATGTTGAGACAGTCCCTGTCAAATTCATGCATTTCTAAGGAATTGATCGATTTTTTAATTGTAGTAATTAAAATTATATACTTAAATTGCTAGCACCTTCCAATTTATCCATCCTTTGTCTGTTTCATTCATGTTGTCCTTCAGCTGCCCTCCGTGACTGGTCAAGTAAAACTAGGGAATAAAAATGCATGCAACATTCATAGATAATTTTTAAGCTTATACAACCAAATACTCTTTTCCACCATTTCATATTTTACACATTTTAGTTTTACCTCAGGATAATAACTTAAGAGCTGGAAGTTCAAAGGGGTTTTTTTTGTACACACTTTAGGTGATTCTATGGTGTTACATAAAGACCCAAAAATTAGACAGACTCTAGATGAAATAAAAAGTATGGAACCATATAAACATTTTGTCAACAGGGAAGAGAATTGAAAAATTGATGTTATAGTAAATATGCAATATCTGTAAGGGGTCCCCAAGAAAGAGGACCTGAAAACCAGTGTGAATAGTACAAACTTTATTAAACTTTATTACTCTGTTAAACTTAGCATACATGCAATGCTCCTTGTGACTACAGATATGTATGCTGGGTTCTGCCATGGCACATCCCTACCAAGAATTAGTTTATAAAGTTTTTATAACCATCATGGCATTCGCTAATATCATGTGCAATACAAGTTGTCAAGTACAACTTGGGGGGGGGGGGGAAACCAAGCGACTGTTCCATGAGGTGGAACTACATTTCTGTGCCTAGATATGGTCTGTGCCTTGCTGCGCAGTTGCTAAGTTCATACAGTGGTTAAATATGGTTAGTGAATACATGAAGATGTTTTGTCATAAAGAGGAAATGGATGAAGACGGAATCTAAAAACAAATATATGAAGGAGGAATGAATAGCTTGAAAGGAGAAGACTCAGAAAGTTGTGGCTGGATGCAGCTGACAAGGACCTCAGAGAGATGTTTAAAGAACAAAAGGCAATGTCTGAGTTGGCGTAAGGATGTGGTGGAGGTTTGCAAGAATAACTTGCAAGCAGTAGAAAGATATGGAGAGATATATTGAATGGATTTCTATAAACTACCTTTAGCCACATTTTATATTCTTTTTCTTATCTCAATGCATTAACGTCTTTTCCTTATCACTTCTTGATCCTTTTCTATGTATGTGTGAATTGTTACCTAAGACATTTTGTATCAGAAAAAACCCCCATGGCAACCAGTACTTTAAATTATCAACAGCACGTGTAAACTCACTATAGGTGTGGCAACTATAATTAGACACATATGGACATTTGTACTGTCACATTTCTAGACCAATATTTAGAAATCTTTAAATTATTTTTATGTATGTTAAAAATGGAAGTATAATAAGCATTATGTTATGATAAAAATATGAAATATTTTCTGTATACTAAGAAAGTCATCAAAGAAGGCTATTTGGAGGTTACTTGGACTGACATACCTGAACAGGATGAAGTGCTTTACGATTTTCTGCATAACACCTCTGAATTTGCTTGTGAAGTTTCTTGACATCCTGTATATAATACAATTTGTTTTTATAGTGTTCTTCAGAGAAAGCACCACAAAATGCTTTAACCAAGAGATTCAGAGAGACGCTAAAGAGAAAGAAAGGAAGCTTTTAACCAACAGAAATTACTTCTAAAACATGTACCCGAAGAAAGCATACTACAAGTATAGAGGTTTTCTGAGCTCTCACTCTTTCTTTTTACTAGCTCATCACTCTAAAAATCATCCAGACGAAGCCAACAACCTGATTAAAGATATCTGGGCAGCAATGCTGTATACATGACCTAGTGTGTTATGGCTTCAAAATGATAATAGTGGTGCATAATTCTTTCTGGGACTTGTCTAATTTGAAATTCAATTTATTAATAAAAAATAATAAAATTATGCAATTAAAAATGAAAATTAATATTCCTAAAATTAAACTATACAAGCAATTTACAAAAGTGTGACACCAATTTTTCTAAAGCTATTGGAAATATTGGTAAAGCTTGTCAAGTAACACTAACATATGAGAGCCAGTCTGGTGACATGGTTAAGGCATCAGGCTAGAAAGCAGAACACCACGGGTTCTAGTTGGGCAAGGGCAAGACATTTCCAAAAATCTTGTTTAGGCAACTGCAGGGATTAGTCCAGGCAGTTGTGAAGTGTCAGTGCTGACTCAAAGGCATACACAAAAACGTACCATACATTTTGTACTACGTTAAACCTTACTTCTCCGGTCCTGTTCATTCATTAGTTTTACATTAATTTCTCAAGTTTTTAACATTTTCCAAAAATTCTTTTGAATGAATTCAGTTCAGATATTAATTTCCATCGCTAAGCAATGTGGTCACAAAGTGCAATGTCACATGACTGCATCTCTTAGCGACAGCAATCCTAGCAGGCATTATTACCATTGTTAAGCGAGGGTCATTAAATGAAAACCTCACATGACCGCAACGAGCCTCCCCCAAAAGTCAGTGTAGAACCCGGTAGGAAGTCTCAAGTCCCCAGTGGCTTGCAGGAAAGAGGGCGAGTATTGCAGAGTGAGGCAAGATGGAAGGTACTGCAATAAGTGCTTATGGGAAGGGGATGAGGTACTGCTGCGAAATGCAAGCCAGCTGGGGATGGGGGTGCTGCTGTGAGGCGTGAGCGTGCATGGGCTTGGGATAGATTGCTGTAGCAAGCTGTGAGTGCATGTTGGGTGGGGAGGAGAGCTGCTGTCATTGCGTGCAGGTTGGGAAGAGTGTGCTGTTTGCAAGGTGCGAATGTGTGGGAGCTAAAGAGAAGTTGCTGATGCAAAGCACAAATGCATGTGAGCTAGAGAGAGGAGGGGATGCTGTGGCAAGGTCCAAGTGCCTGAGGGTGGGAAGAGGGTGCTGCTGCAAGGCCCAAGTATGGTTGGGTGGGGAGAAGGGGTTGAGGCTTGACCTCACACTAAAAGAGCATGAGCTCCGTAGCAGAGTTCCTCGGGGGGAAAAAGTGGTGGGAACAATTTACAAGCTTCCCTGCCAGCTTAAAATGTCACTGTAATTTCGAACAGTCACAGTCTGCAGTCATTAACTGCAGATTACTCTATATCTTGGGAATTTTGGAGAATAACTACAAAATCTAAATGATTGCAACAAGTTGACAATGACTTGATATAATCTTTCAATCCATCCATCCATTCAGATACTTGAAATTGCTTCTTAAGTATCATTTCCATTTACCTTTAATTCCATTAAATTGTCAAAACTGCAGTCTATTATAAGCCGAAGTGCACTAGGAACAATATCCCTACGCAAACGTTTCCTGACACTTCCTTCACTGTTTGATTCCATCTGAGATTGGCGCTCCATTTTTCTCTTCAAGCGTTTTTCTTTACGTTTTTGCCTGAAATATTGGAGACAAAACATCACTGTATTACTCAGTAGTATAACATGGGCATAATAATCTGATTATTATATTCTTCCATAATGTTGTTTTAAAGATAATTAGAGATAAGTGTTGATTATCTGCTAAAGCATGTGCATTTAAAATTTTGGATGCTGGCATGTAATTCTCAAGCAGAATACATATCTCAAGGGTAATGAATAATGAGTCATGAAGAAAAAAAGCATGTTTGTAATGTGGAAAAGGCGGCCAGAAGAAAACAAAATGATTTGTAGGTATTTATATATAGCCTATTATTTCATTTGCCCAATAAGAAACCACTTATACAGTGTGAAATCAGATAGGTTATAAGAGTTTCCTAGAAGTCTTTCATCATGCAGGATGAGAGAGATTATACATTTGTTCACTCCTCTCCAGTATAAAGGAAAGCAGAGAAAAGGACAGGATGAGCTCATATAATCCTCAGGCTTAGTTCTGAATTTTTTCATGGAAGAAACTAGACAGCAATAAAATGAAACAGCCCCGAAGTGCCTAATCACAAAATCCATCCTTTTTATAAGAAAGAAGCCATACTTGCGCAAGACTCTTTGTTCTTCCCACTGTTTCTGCTTTATTAGCTTCTTCCTTTGTCTTTTTGACATAGTTTCAATATTCTCCATCTTTTCCAGTGGCAATTCTTTAATTTCTACCTTATCAACGCTGCACTTCACCTTTTCTTCTGTATCAGTAATGCTGGTTGTTTTAAAGTTTTCTGATGGCATCCCTGAAGACATGACCTTCAAAGGAAAAAAAAACAATTTGATTATTAGAAAGCTCAAGCCAAACAGAATATATATTATATAAAAATTGTGCCTAAATATATATTTTTAAAATTCTTGTCTAAGGCAGTTGAATATAAAGGTTCTCCGCCTAACGTACAAATTATGAAGGGAAAAAAATCCTTATTTCATAAGCTGTATTAAAATGCATACACAAACACATAAAATGCCAATAAACAAGAAATAGTACACATTCAAGACATTTGGGATTGAAATAAACAAATAAATGGCCTAAGGCGGATATAGTATTTTGGGGGATTATAATAAAACAGGAACATTCACAGGTATTAGTTACCCTGATATATCATACATTCTATTTTGCAACCATATAATAGCCATTGTATTATTTCCAGTTTAAAAATTATCTGGATTAAGTCTCCATTTTATTACATTTGCTAGAGAAATCACAAACCATTTTATGAAATATCAGTGAAGAAAATAATAGTGAAAAGTTTATATGGCTGCAAAATATAACCTTGACACTTTATAAAACTCAATGAAATGGAAAAATCCCCACATCTTAAAAAAACAAATCTGTACAAAGCCTTAGAAAAAGGTACTTAGCAACATTGAAAAACGCAAAAGAATTACCTCTCCTGGATGGCTACACAAGCAGGCAGACAACCACGGGCAGCTTTCAAAGTTGGTGTGCAAACCTGTGCTGCATTTGGCAAAGAACCTCTTTCAAATGCTTTGCGTCAAACTGACAGTAATAGGATATAAAATGCCCATAGTTTATTCCATTGCTTTAAGGGAATATATTTTCTTGAAACAATTTAAATTGCAAGAAACCATGACTTTCAATTTTGTCCAGCAGTGTCTGGGAGTCAATCTTGTAGGTCTAACAGAAGCATCAAGCCCCACCCTTCTACATTGGGAGGGAGGGCAGGGAAAGGGAGAGAGAATGATAAAATGTGGTAAAATACTAGTTACTGTATGTCATTTCAACAAAAGAATAGCAGTCTAAGGATGCTCACAATTTTTATCCTTTTTTTAATTAGGAAGCCCTGGTCTGCTAATTCTAACATATATTGAAGCGATGAAGTTGGAAGGACAGGTGCTTTACGTCCCTTTTGCTTCCTTTTCAAATTATGAGTGTTATCCATTGAACTCTGAAAGTCTCAACACTTTTTAATGGTCAAAGCCAGGATGCCTTATGCCTCGTAAGATCCATAGAAATTAACCAGAGTTGTGAATGCCAAAAGACATGCCCAGGCTCCACTCCTATGTGGATTATTATTGAATTAGACATGAAGGGATGGAACCTTTAAAAGACTAAAATAATCAGAGACAGAAATGAAGTAAGACGCCCTGGTTCTGTTATTTTAAATATTGGTTTCAAAATATGCTTTCATGCAATTACATCCTGAATATTATTCTGAAAAACAAATCACAGTAACGTATAAAGTGGTATAAATTACACAGACATCAAGAAGGAGAATTGCAGGGATAAGGAGAAGGCAGAATAATGTAGAGATGCATTTGTTGGAATAAAAGTCGCAGAATTCTCAGTCAGAAATGTCGGTCCAACAAATTCGGAAAGAACCGACTTGGAAAAGAGGACTTTTCAGCCACGTCGGGTTTTTTGCGAGCTATTTTTTGCTTTCCATCCTGGGCTGATCTCAATGCTTTTAATTCGGATTTCCCAGGCGAGTATAGGCTCCTTTCAGTTCAAGCTTTCTCGCATCTGAGCGCGCACATTTTGCCCAGCGAGCTTCATCACGCCACAGAAGGGACCGTGCTTGAGGTGCCAGAAGGCGTCTCTTTTGCCCGTTAACTCGAGCGGCTTTTTCCTTCTTTTAGGTCCTTCGTAACAAAAGCTCAAAGCAATTCTAACGGATTCGCTCCTTAGCGGATCGGCCTTGAGGGGCCTCGGGGAAGAGAAGGAGCTGAGAGATTCAGCAGGGGTCTTTGGAAGCAGGGCGGGACTACAACTCCCGTCGTGCCCCAGCCAATATGGCTGCCAGGTAGCTGGCTCTAAGATGGGCAAAATCGGGCTCGGCTGCTGAAACCGTGGGGAGGAAGGCTGAGCAGAAAAGTGACTTCCCCACTGACCGAGCTAGGAGGAAGGGTTTTCTCTCTCTCTATCTTACCTCGCAGCCCAGCGCACGAACCAGGAGCAATGGCCACCGCCGAAGGACCAGGAAGCCGGGCTAGCCCTTCCCTCCGCACGCACCGCTGACGCCCAAGAA
The DNA here is from genome assembly GCA_032468235.1 of Pseudoxyrhopus heterurus. Taxonomy (NCBI): domain Eukaryota; kingdom Metazoa; phylum Chordata; class Lepidosauria; order Squamata; genus Pseudoxyrhopus; species Pseudoxyrhopus heterurus. Next base: position 73,042 of record JANHJO010006419.1, on the reverse strand, counting down.
CGCAGCGGCACCCCTCGACGCGGACTAATGACGCAATAACTCAGTCTCGTGATTTAGTAGGCGGGATTATGGCGGGAAAATTCCTCCGCGACTCGCTTTTGCGTTTATAATAGTGTAATTTGTCATTTGGGAGGGTGTTAAATCATTTTTTTTTTTTTTTTTTTTACAAAAGACCATAGTGCCTTTTAAATGTATTGACCTACAAATGTTTGTCCGCGGGAGCTGAAGTATTTCGCACCTGGCTCAATCCAGATGTGATTTACTATGTACATTTGTTGTACATAGTTGATAAGACACTCATGGACAATAGATAGTTGAGCGGATTTCAAAAATGCCCTTTGGCTTTTGAATCCGCAGCATTAATGTCTGATTAGAAAGCCTACGTTACACAAGATACCTTTCCCGTTCGAATACTTTCAACGAAGAGGATTTAGTTTATTTCATAGCTTACAGAAGCAGATTGAAAATGAAAATTAATATAAAATACACCTTTATAGAAAATATTGCTACATAGCGAGCTGATATATGGATAGGTTTCTTATAGAAATCAGCATGACGCATCACATTTTTAATCATTGGATCTTTGGGGACTGATGAATATATTATTATAAAAAGATAAATTGCAATTGCCAGATTATTACAAAAGGTCATGACAGTTTACTGATCGTTGCAATCAAAAGGATGCATCTCAGATTGGATTGATCAATGGCCTGTGGCCATACAGAAGCCTCAGTCACAAAACGTGATCTCTGGAGCTCTGACTTTTAGTGGGTGACTGATGAGAATGCTAATGCTGCTATTTATAGCACGAAATTAAACATGGTTTCTGCCAATGGATAGCAATGATTGGCAGAGAGCCACTGGGACAGAAGCAAAAGGTCAAAGAGAAATGTGTGAGTGTATGTTTGAAAAGGTCCATGCCTGTTTGCATGTCCATAGTAATATGTTCCTGACAAAAAAATATTACCCATACTCTTACTACTGTAATGCATAGTAATTTTCTGTTCTGTACTAGGTTTTTCTTGCTTGGCTGGAAAGTAATTGCCAAACTGTTCGTATTGATGGTAGTATATGTAGGACAAATTTATAAATGACATTTCCCCCACTAAGCATTCAAATGAGGCTTGTGAGAAGAGCAGAATAAGACTTCTTCTTTTTAAAAAAAAATCAGTGTGGCCAAAGAAACCATAATTATCTTCATTACATGATAATGGAAGGAGTTTTATGGCTTGGACTCTGGAAATTTATGACGGCGATAGGACTTTAACCCTGGAACACTGGCCAGCAAGACTAATGAAATATATTGAAAGGAAATGCTTGTTTAGGTCAAAGAGAACAGTAACCATTTGTATGAATAGCAACCTTAGAAATAGGAATCTGTTTGTTCTTAAAAGGCACTTTGATGTTCCCTGGAGTAATGCATTCTAATTACATTTGAATTAATAGAAGCTACAATACCTTCCAATTCAGAACTAAATTAGAAGTGTCCTAGAAAATCTAAAAATAGCATTTTTTTATGCCTCTAGATATGAGTTGTTGGAAACAATAGGATGGAGAAAACCATTCTCCCAACCCTATCCCACCATATCATAGTTTGAATTTTCTCTCAGCTATTGATCAATGTGGAAAACCTGATTGTGGACTAGAAAGGGGTTCAGCTTGAATAATGCTGGATCAAACCAGAGGCTTTTCTACTTCAGTAGGCAGCTTTACTTGGAAGAGTTTACATTCTGTGACAATACCCCTAACACCATAATATATCAACATCTGCCTATCCCAAGTCCTTGGGAAGGACTCAATGGGTGGATAAAAATGTCAGATCCAGTCTGAACATCCGTCTGACTGTGCGATGAACCATAATACACATAGTCCTCTACTTGCAACCATTTGTTTGGTGACTGAAGTTACAACAAAGTTACAAAAGTGACTTATGAATGTTTTTCATACTTATGATCATTGAAGAATCCCTATGATTGTGTGATTAAAATTAGGATGATTGGCAACTTATTCATATTTATGATGGTTGCAGTGTCCTGGGGTCACATGACCACCTTTTGCGATCTTCTGACAAGCAAAGTCTCTAGGGATGCCAGCTTCGCTTTACATCTGCAGTACTAACTTAACAACTGCAGTGATTCAATTAACAATTGTGGCAAGAAAGGTTGTAAAATGGGGCAAAACTCACTTAACAACTGTCTTGTTTAGCAATAAAACTTTAGGGTTCAATTGTGATCTTAAGTCAAGGACTACCTGTAATCCTAAATTCTTGGGAAGAACTCAATGCCAACACCAACTAAAAAACTGGTAGCTGTGACTTCACATTGTTGTAAACAAATAATAATAAAAGGCAGTTACAATACCTTTAATACCACCAAAGAACAATGTCTGCCTATCCCAGGTCCTTGGGAAAGATTTGACAGGTGGATGAAAATGCCAAATCCAGTCTAAACATCTGGATGATTATGTGATCAACCCATAATGATAAAATGTTTATGCTTCCTGACTCATAGCAACTCTGTGCAGTTGTTAGAATTAAACAGAGAGTGTACTCTGACTATAATTTGGTTCCAGGAAAGCAGCAAACAAGTGAAAACAGTTTTTCAAAATGTCTGTTTTCTGTTAAAAATTAGGAGTGGCATGATAAAAGCATTTAGGCTAAAAATATAGGAAGGACAAAGTATGTTTTGAAGTTCTTAAGGAGATAATGCCACACAGTGCAAATATTTAAGAACTAATTTTTCATGAGATTTATCCATCATATATCTTCATCAATAATTCCCATTGCATTTACAAAGTTTAAAGGGAGTTGGGCAAATGTACATATAATGCACTGGCTAACGTGTACATCTTTTAGCATGTAGTAATGAAAGCTTAAGAAAAGAATAAAATATTGAAACACAAATTACCTCAGTTTTCAATAATTAACTAGAAAGCCCTTTAATGAACTTAGTACCCAAGGGTGGAATTTGGAATCTGACTCTTACTACATCTAGATAAACACGGTTGTGGCAGATAGAAGACTTCTTTGTACATTTCATTTCAATCAGAGCAGTTCACTTCACAATTTCCTTACATTAGCTCCAATATGATAATTTGTACCTTATGTGAGCCAGCCATGATTCTTCTTACTGTGCTTTTCCCATGCATCATTTCCACATATTCAGCATCAGTCAAAGGTAAGTTGCTTTAATCTTTTGCATTAATAGATGTGTATCTGTCTTTTAATGAGAGAAGTGAAGGTGCATTGTAGATTTTACTTACGTGGAAAATAGTTTCTCTAATCTAGGCCAGATCTTTTAAACCAATGGGAATTATTTCTGAACAGTTTTCACTGCCAGTTATTAACATCTTGTGTAGTCATGACCAATAGTTGACACATATTTGCTTTTCAGGGCATCAAATTTTTGTTGGTTTTGCCATTATCTGAATAAAAAAGAGAACTTTATTACCACTACTACAGGTTTTGTGTGAATTAACTATATGTACATTCGCACATTTAAACAATAATGTAAATATATGGTAATATATCTCATCAAAGACTTCACCTGCTATCCAGCAATTTTTTTCAATCTATTCTTCTCCTGATCTTTCTTATATTTTTTCATATTGGATGAAGTAATTCAAAATTAGAATATAATGCCAGGGCAGTTTTTCCAATAGAGATCTGTTTGATCTAAGGTATAATAACTATGTACGGCAACATAGTTGTTTAGCAAAGTGCATTGCACTATCTTCTTTAACTCTCCATGCTCTTAAGTATCTTGGAATGTTCTGTTAAAACAATGACAGATAATCTGCTTGTAAAATGTAAATGGTAAACCATAAACTGATTAGATTCCGAGTCTATCGATGAGAAAGAAAAGTAGCTAGCTATATTTGGAAGGAAGGGATAGTCAATCCCATCAGTCTACATGATTGTAAGATAAACAGCTGCATAATGCAAGAGATCAAGATAGAATTTCTAGGTTTCAAGATGTATGTCTTTATAAACAGAACTATGTTCCTTTAACTTTGGAAGTAGGATATTTAGCAGGCATTAACTACAAAATTTCCAAGAGATTTAAAAATATATGCTATGGAAACCAATTTATAGGACTGCCTCTGTTCAGTGATCAGAATGTAAATGAACTTTGCTGATAATTTAAATAGAGTAGAAGAAATGATTGAATGTTTCATTCCAACTACTTTATTACAATCTGTGTGACAAGACGTGATGGTTATATTCCATTGAGATGCAAATACAGAAGAAATCACAACTAGTGATAGTAGCAAGGGACTACATACTTACAGTTTCATTTGGCAGAGTTTTTCCCATGGTTTTTTTCAAAGTTGCTTAAGAAAAATATAGTGGAATATCTTGCAGCACCCTGGGCCACATTTGCAAGAGTTTTTAAGGACAAGGCTTTTCATAATAACTGGGTATCATAATGAAAGTAGATTAGTCAATTTTAAAAATCCAGAGCACTCTATATTTTTTATTTTTATATTTTATTTAATCACATTGTCATGTAACTGATTAGATGTTAGGACTAAGGGTGGATGCGAACAAGAAGGTATGTCATTAAGCACAATGGCTCTTTGCTTACTACATCCAGCAAGGAATAATAGGTGGAGTCTTGCAGGTGGTATAGTCCTCATTGACAAAGATTTAGCTCCAGTTCATTAAAAGAGGTGATAAGGAAGGAATATTGAACTATGATCTGAGCAAGGAGGTCAGATAACTTGGCTGCTAATCAAGTGTGGGTACTCTCAGGTGAAATGTATTTTCTAGATAACTTTTGAATAGAGTTTGGCACCTGCTTGCAAGGAAACTTGCAGGGAGAGTGATATGAGAGGGTACTTTGTCATCCTCATTGCTTTTTAAACAACTTTTAGGTCCAATTGAAGGTGCTGGCATAATATGATATTGGGCAACAAATGGAAACAGTGGGCAATATATTTGGGAAGTAGAGTACCCCACCTTTAAATTACAATATGCTTAGCTTACTTGCTTCAAACTGTGATCAGCAAACCCTGCTGTGTGGGGTGTCCATCCTTTTCACTCAACTGAGTGACAACTGAGCTTTCTGCCTAAGTCTTAAAGTTCAGTCCTTTCAAAACCTTTCATAGTGTGAGGATTTACTGAAGAATTGCTTCTGGATACATGCGCCTACTCAAATGCTGGCATAATCTTCCATTGACCTTTTCTGCATGTCCCTGCTGAGTGACAGCAAGGTGAGGGGCTCCTCGCTGTGGATGTCCTCCCCAAAAACATCCTAATTGGTTTTTAAATTTTTTCCTAAAGCCAATTTATCTTGGACCTTGCTTCAACGGTGTGTCTAGTTGTCTCTGTTTTTAAACATGGTTGCTTCTCTCTTATTTGTCTTCTCTAATGTTTATTTTGACATACGGTTATATATATATTTTGACGTGGTTGCATTTTCATGTCCTTTCATTGAAATGTGGGTGTTTTTTTTTTTAATTCTGTCCTAGATATTTCTGGGCAAACATATTTCAGTGCATAGTTAAAAATCATCTGAATAATTTAAAAAATTGGGAGGGAAATGCAATTTATATAACGTCAGTGAGGAATGGATAGTGGCTCTTGTGGGGTGGCAAGTAAAATAAAATGTGTCCGTGGCTAAAACCCTGAGTTCTTTTTTGCACATTAAAAAGATTGGGGATTCATTCGTGCCCTCATAACTGCCATATGCCCCTGGAAATGAATTCTGTTCAGCCTGTACTAATAGACTAAATTCCTATTGAAGGCAATTTTGAAAATGTGTTGCATTTCATTCATGCTAGTTTCTGTTGGAGCCATTCATTGCTTACCGTGGGAGGAAAAGCGTAAGCTATCACATTCTAAGCAATGTATTCCTTAGTTTCCTGCCCCAGATGACAAGTGTAGGGCGGCCTTTTGCTTTTCCAAGAAGTACCTCTCTGTCCATGTGTTTTTCTTCAGTTGGAGGCAGCCCAATTTAAACTTAAACAGATACAGGACAAACAGTGATGCTAAAATAGAAGCCAGTGTCTGGAGAACAGATCGTCTAGTCACAGAGTACCCCATAGTGATGAAATGCTATTATTGTGCTTTAGATCTAGGATGGACAACTTTGGGGAAAATAATGTGTTCGCTGAGTAGAACTAGTTGTGATACGAGGTTTTCAATCTTTTTTTCTTAATTTTTTTTTTGCTTTTCTGCTTTTAAGCAAAATAAAGTGCTTTCTGTTCCATTGAAATAACAGAATAACAGAGTTGGAAGGGACTTTGTAGGTCATTTAGTCCAACCCCCCACCCAAGCAAGAGACCGTACACCATTTTTTATTTTTAATATTTTAACACATCTACGTTCTTTAGTTTTTGACCAAAAGTGGACAGGAAAATATGTGAGATACACACATGCACATATTTCTGACATACTTTCCTGTACATGTGTATGTATGCATGTATGCATGTGCGTGCGTGCGTGTATGTGTGTGTGTATATGTATGTGTGTGTATGTGTATGTATGTATGTATGTATGTATGTATGTATGTATGTATATATATACGTATATATCACAGAAATTACTAATATTCTATCCTGCTATTTAGGGTAAGCCAAGGGGAAGTGCAGAAAAGCTAAAGGGCAAATAGCAGGTGGGAAAGTGGATTTTGAGTGGCAAACTGATGTGGGCTCTGATCCAAATCTGGATTACAGCAGCAGATTGGGGTTCTAAACAGCCGCTTTTCTTTTTAAAGAACAGTAGCAGTGTTAAGCATTTTCAAAAATGTCATAAGTATAATGTTTAATTCAGCAATATGCAATTATATGGAAGCATGAAGAAGTCCATTTTTTCTATTAATCTGCATTGAATGGTATCCCTTAATTATGTTTGTATTATCTCTGCAATTATAACATCATCTGTACAATTGCGACCTTTGGACTGTAGCAGGACTTAAAATATGTCTTCATGGAAGATTTTTTAAAGGTGCTGTGATCTAATAACGATAAATGTAGAACATTAAATTAGCCTAAGTATATAGATACTTAATGTTGCCTTCATTCCATTTTAGTAATTTATTATAAATGAATATATTTGTGCATTAGAATGATCAGATAATTGAGCAAAAGTGAACACAAATTTATCATGACCCCTTGGTGTTTCTATGACAATTTGGAGTTGTGTTAAATTTATATACATATATATGTGTGTATGTGTGTGTGTGTGAATTTTACATTTTGAGTACATTTTGAGCTATTGTAATGTGCTATATGTGTTGATATTTTGTTGCAACTGCTTAGAATACAATTGAAACAACACAGATACTTTTGTAATAAAATAGACTTTAATTATCATATTTTTGATTGCTTATGTATGTAAAATATTTCTGTATTAAAAGTATATTTCTATATAAACATATACCGGTAATACTTTTCAGAGGGATTCAGTGAGATTACAGCAGAAAATATATCTGTAATGCTATAGCTCAATATTTTCTCCAAACTGCTTGCTGTTTTTGGGTATAAATAGTGAACTAATGCTGTAAGACACAGCAAGTGTAAACTTAGAGCCAGCTAATGGTTAAAACTGCATGTGTTGTCTATGCCAGGAGTACTAATAAAAGGTACAGTCCCTGACAGCTGTCTCAGCTCAGGCAGCATAGCTTTCTCTATTATACAGCACCATGAGTTAATTATAGAAAGTCGTAATGACAGACACTAAAATAGTTATTCAAGTTGCATGTACTCGTTTCTCTCTGCAACATGTTTAGATAACAGAGGCACTCTCTGCCTTATGTGAGAATCGCAACATACTGCATTAAAATGTATATGTAGTACTATTTAGGGAAATCTACATTTATATGAATAAACTCTGCAAATGTATCAGAAGGAGAATAATATTAATATAGATTAATGTAAAGTTGTGCAGATGAAAATAGATACATATTAATTAAACCATCAGGTTTAATTGTGCATTAGCATTAAAACTATTATTTGACACAGTTTATAATCAGGTAAACTATATCAAATTATTGTAAGCTACTCTAAGCCAGTAGATCAGACACAGCAAACACAAAATTCTAAAAAAAGATAAATCAAATTTAAACATAAATTAACAGGCTAAACATATTAGAATTTTTCTAACCCAATCTTTGTTGTTCCCAAAGATGTATTAAGATTTTTTTCCAGTATGTTTTATTTATTATTTCTGTGGTCTTTATGCACCGTCTCTGCCAAAATACCGGTACCCCAGGTAGTTTCAAATGTAGAATACTGCCATATAATTTAATACATGGATACAAAAATAAAAAAACATGGGAAGCAGAGAGACAAATAAGCACATTTAGATGTATGCATATATTTCTAACAAATGAAAAACATTTCATCTTAGCCAAGAGGCTGGGAAGCGATCAAGAGGAGGCATCTTAATGCAAAATTTCTAGTAAATGAATGAAAAGATGGTCAAATTGAATGATACACCCAGCTTGGGAGTGCAGTTCAGGACTTTGCTGCTACACCATTTATCCCAATAGCTACAACCTCAGCAAACAGCCTTACTACGTCTAGTAGTAGGGCTGGCCTTGAAATGGATGTTTGTGATACAGGGGCATATTACTTCCCTTATAAACCCTGCCCCTGCCAGTCACCTGTTGGAAATTTTGTTGAAATAATGGTATTGAAATATTATTTACAGCACAGTAGGTTATTATAGAATGCTACTAGTAGGAAAGATTCCTTTAGCAATAGATAAAACTAGGCTCAGCCCAAAGCTTTGATAGGAACTAGACAATCCATAATTCATGGGTCATTATTGCAAAGATATTCCCTTTCCTAAACAGACACAGAGAATGACCACAAACAATTAATTTGGAGCAGGAGCGACTTCCGACTTTT
>JANHJO010006419.1:0-21664 GCA_032468235.1 Pseudoxyrhopus heterurus | reverse complement strand
AAATTATAACTTGATGCCAAATATTCATTAGTGGATTAGAATACTAACTGCAAATAGCTCAGTTAAAATCTCAAAAGTACTTTCTAAAATAACTTTTTGAAATTCACATATTTATAAAAAACGAAACAAGCCCTAAAACTAATTCCTCATATAAAGAAGAAAAAAAATGTGTCTTCTTCTTTGAAATAATAATGAAACACAAGACACATATACAAAAGTGGTAACACTTTTTGGGGGAGCTGCATGACAATCACACAAGCACAATTTATTCTATATGAAGATAAATTAGTAAAAAAAGCTTAACCAGCTGAATGACTACTTGCTCCACAATTATTGAAGGCACCAAGAAAGTGTAGTAACTTGTATCACTTTTCTAGTTTTCTGACATTTAAACAAAAAAGTGCAGCTAAAGGACTCCTTTGAATATAATTTAAAGCAGCATTTAAACAGAATAAAGAACTATATTTTCACTTATTTTCACAATCTGTTTTAAGGGAAAGCCATTAAATAAAATATATACTTTGTTAACTGTATTTCAATGAACTCTATTAATAATAGGAACTGAATCATATGCATGCATTTGGCAGTTAGACCCCATAAAACAACAGGATTCAAATCCAAGTAAATATCCACAGAATTAGGCTTCATATTCAAAGGAATTTAAATAAAACAACCTAATTTTCAGTGGCTCTTCAATACATTTAACTCAGGATTCATCAATCTTTTTTTGTTCCTAAAATATCCTCATCACAGTTCTGTGTGGTGGGATTGCCCCCCACCCAAATTGCCTGAAATCTTGCAAGACCTGAAGATTTCTAAAATTTAGCACACTCTTTTTTGCTAGAAAAATCTTGCAGTCCCTCATATGATACTGCTGAAGTTTCATGGAATTCTGCAGAACTTGCAGGATTTGGGCATTTTAAAACAAACTTTTTTTGAGGACTAAAGACACTGTTGTAGGGCTGGTGTTTACTTGATAGCTATGGAAGCTGTACAGCTACCCATAGCTGATTGGATTTAACCAATTTGGGGTTTAGCTAGTTTAAACTGAAGTCAAACTAGTTGACTGCATACCTATTATGTAATGAGATCCTAATTCAGCTGCTATTGAAGATTAACCCTAAATTAAAACTAACTTTAATGGGAACTAGTTAAGCCTAACATAATTGGACATTATTGGCAAATTCTGAATATATTTGAATATTTTTAGCAAAACTAAGAAAAAAGAATTTTTTACTTCTTTTACTTTTAGATATGTTTTCTCCAAGATAATGGAGAGATATCAAAAATGTATTAAAATAACTTTAAGAATAAACTACACTTACATATAAAAACAACCCTATAGCCACTTTTTTTTTAAAACAAAGAAACAGATTAGAGTAATAATTCAAGCTTTCCAAGCTTTAAAAAAAAATCCTGCAAATAGGTATCTGCAAAGCTGTATCAGCATCTTATTTCTTCACTCAAACTTTTTTTTTGTTTGAAAGCAATAAGGGCTCCTGCTTCTATATATGCATTTGTAGGCAACTTGTAGTTAGCTGTGTATTGCACAGTACGCTAATTACTAGTTTCTACATTTAAAAACCTACAGAAAATAACACAATTCAATCATTTATATTTGAATAATTAAATTTCTACATAGTTAAAAATGAGGAAACAGCTTATCCAAACATGAAAACAATGTAACACGTGTTTTGCACAAAGCAATGCATGAGAAATACATCAGAGGACAGCTATTTAAACAAAAATTTAGAATTACCAAGTTCATTTCAAATTAAGGGAGACAAATTCTTGTTCGTTGTGCCTGTAGGATAAAGCATAAACACAGACATTAAATGTTTGATTTAACAAAATCATTATATCAATGCAAGATGTTATATGACCTTTCTTGAACTCTGAATTTATAACTTTAAGTAATTTCCTCACCTTCACTCTATCTTTATGACCCTTAGAATGGTTCATATTATGCTAAACACTATCAGTTGCTATTTTACAGGAGAAAATTTCTATATAAAATTTAAGTCGATCCCTGGTATTATAACTTTTATACCTTATAGTTTTGTCAAATTCTATCATCACATAATTTAAAAACTTTTATTTTAAAATAAAAACTTTATTTTAAGTTTAATGTTAAACAATTACATGAAAGTGCTTCTCAAATCCATAAATCTTAAAGCAAATTTAATAACACGGCTTCCAATTTCTGCCCCTATTTGTAAGACTTGCTGATCAAATACATATAACATGGACACATCATGGGTAACTGTGGCATAATCCCCCAGTATTTTACATGTTCCAATACTTTAAGAAAAGTAGTTTTAGGTGGCTGAGAAATGAAAGTTTATAGTTGTTTATTTTGGCTGAGGATTCTGGATGCAATTTAAAATGAACAAGGAACTTTCCCTTGTATTTCCCCCCCCCCCCAATGCTCCAAAAATGGTGAAAGAGTCTTTGTACTGGATTATATGTCCTGAGGTAGCAGAGAGGCAATGCACCATGCACTTTGTTTTCTGCTATTATGGCACTCCAGCTGCTATTACTTCCTGCCACCCTACCTGGCCTCCCTCTTAGCCCAGTACATATCAAAATGAGACTTCCTGCTCCTTTGGGGGAAGTGACAAAGGCCTTCAAGGAAGGAACTAATAATGAGATGAAGTGGGGAGTCAGAGCATAACATATTTATTAATTAAAAATACTGAGCGCACATAGTCCTTGACTTACAACCACAATTGGGATCAGAATATCTTTTGCTAAGCAAAGTAACTTATTAAGTGAATTTCACTTGCTTTTATGACTACCTGTACTTTGTGCCTCTCATTTGAAATAAAACTTTATTCCATAAAGTTTTTTAATATTTTCTAAGAAAGACTAGAGGTTTTGTACTGATCTACAAGTGTATCTCAGAAAAGAAAAGCACAATACAGTTCAAGAAAATACCTTGTCAGGGATTTAGTATATTGCTACTCCATGTCTAATCTATTCCGTGAAGTGAGGGCCAGAGTTGACATTATTTCAATAGCATGTTTTAATACAGTATTTGGCAGGCACAGCTGATTGCACTCCAGATCATGATCCTGTTCTAAAGGAGGGAAAGTTAACTCTTTCCTCTACTGAAAATCTCCTCTAGCGGAACAAGGTAACCTAATAAATATTTAAAAGCATTTAAAAATGACTTTATGCAAAAACAGCTTGACATAACTATTTATTTACTATTACCAAAACTAAAGCTAATTTTTGTAGGTAGGATTCTTATATTTTATATTAGAGATATTATACTTGATATATTACATTGTATTCAGTATAATACCCATTATATTCTAACAAAGAAACCCACAAGTTAAGCTCAGCTTCTTATCTGCAGTACATAATGGGAATAAAACTTTACCTATGGAGTTTCTGTGAAACGAGTCTTAAAGCCTTACTAGAAAAAAACTTGGAACTCCAATATGAAAATGAATAGTTTCATGTATCAGGGTTGAAACAGACTCAGTGGCTGGCAGTATTTCTTTGAAGTGTATAGTTTGAAGCAGGTGGTGACCTGCAGCTCACTACTTCTGTGATATGTCAAAGCATTCCCATACTCTCTCTTTCTCACATACATCTTGCATCTCCTGTAAATTGCTCTCAGAAAAAGACCTCTGACCAGGTTCATCTCATTTTCCAGAAATTCTTCTGATGTATAGTGCCTTCCTCTTATCAGAAACCTGAAAATATTTGTTCACTTTCTCTCGCTTTCCATTCTCTTGGTGAAAACAAGATCAGAATGATTGTAACGTACTAAGAAATAAAACCTATGGACTATTCTGAAAGCAGAGACTGCTTTTGAACAATCATGGATGGTTTGGTTTTAATTTTGCAGCGAGCACAGAGTGCTTCAAATGTCACTTCCCAGTTCTTTGATTACATACAAACCTGCTTCAAATATGTCACAGCTGTATTTAGGAATATATTGAGTAGAAAATGTATAAATTGTATGAACACTATCATGTATGTGTGCATGAATATGTTACTTACACCTATTGCTTCTGTTTTTGCCCTGAATGCAAGCCTATTGATGAATATTCATGCTGATGTTAAGATTAATGTCTTTTATTCTATTACTGGCATATCATACTGTATGTTACAGAAAGAATGTGTCCATAAACATGGATGCTGCCAACAAGGTTTTTGTTAAAATAGTGGACTAGAAACTGCGTGACTATCACTTCTAGTTCTGCCTTAGGCACAAAGCCAGCTGGATGACCTTGGGCCAGTGATTCTCTCTTAGCCCTAGGAAGAAGACAGTGCCAAGAGGACTACATGGACTTCTCCAGGCAGTTTCTAGGAGTAAAAACTGATGGATGGACAGAAAGAAGGAAGTATCTTTGTCTTTCATTTGTAATTTAACCAAGTTTTATCATTTCTTGCTATGTTTTGATAAACAAAATGCCCAATATGTCTTGATTACTACACTAAGCAAGCTGCAAGTATTTGAGACCTAAAGTTATATATATTTCCTTTGTCCCATTTACAAAATCCAAGATAATGTGGGTATATGCAATGATTGCATAGTTCCCATTTCTTCTGTTTCCCACATAAGGTCATAAGGAGGGAAAGAGAAAAAAAATAACTTCATAAATGCCCTTAGAAGCTATTCCTCTGGAAGCATTCCTTGTCTGCAAGGCAGTATTCCAGAGGAGACCAGGAAGAATTTACTTTCCCTCCTAAATTACTCCCATTTCCCATTGTTCTTTAATATTTTTTCGCCTCAAGAAACAGTGATTGGATTAAGATTAAGGGGTGCCTCTATTGCTGGTCAGTCCTAGAGGAGATCAATCCTGACTGCTCTTTAGAAGGCCAGATGCTGAAGATGAAACTAAAATACTTTGGCCACCTCATGAGAAGGAAGGACTCACTGGAGAAGATGGACTCTGGGGGATGGTAGAGGACAGGAAGGCCTGGAGGAACATTGTCCATGGGGTTGCAATGGGTCGGACACGACTTCACAACTAACAACTATTGCTGATGGCCTAGACATCATCATCTTTCACCTACAACCTTCCTACTACAATTCCACCTTTTTTATTACCACAAAAATCTGTTCAGCAAGAAGAATATAGCTATTGCCCTGTTTTTTTTTCTTTGCTATTGCTAGAAATGTTTGTGCTATCAATCAAAATAACCTGTAAATGGCACAAGATCCTTCTCTGGTGATAGCTGGCTCGTTGCAAACCTTAGCGTGTTTTGCAAGGCTTGTTCCCCCTCTCCCTCACCCCGATGCCCCTCTCCCAATGAAGCCTTTTGCAGAAACCCACCTTTATTGTGATAATTAATCATAACAGCAAGGCAACTCACCCGTCATACCAGCAGCAGCATCTCTCCTGGCCGGCGCCCCATCACCGGTGCTCCACGACGAAGCGCATGGTGGTGCCGTCGAAGGACGGAGGCGCGACGATTCGAGGGCCCAGCGGCTGTGAGGTGATGCTGATAAGCGGCGCTTTCCCGTCGCCAGGAGCCGCTTGCGGGCACGGTTGCTGCTGCGGGGTGCCCGTGGGCACGTAATACGGGCTTTCTGCGGCGGAGCTGGCGGCGCTCCTGGACGAGGCCGCCGCAGACCCCAGCTCACCGCTGGGCTGCTGGGCGAGCTGGCCCTGCAGTGCGCTGGCGGACAGGACCGCCGGCAGGAAGCCCGGGTAGAACATGTAGGCCGCGGCCGGGGCGCCGTAGGTTCCAGCGGACGCTCCCAGCGCCAGGGACGACATGGGGATGGTCATGGGGGCCAGGGCCGGCGGCTGTGGCGGCGGCGCCGGGACCGGGACCGGCAAGGGTACTTCCACGTACTGCCCTGTTTCGGGGTCAAAGAGGCGCCGCTTCTGGGGCTGCGGCTGCAGCGGGGCGTCCACTAAGTAGCACTGGCCCGTGCTGAGGTCCAGCAGCACCTTGCGCTGCATCTGAGGCGGCGGGAAGGCGGCGGGCTCAGCGGGCATGGGCGGCGAGAAGCAAAGCAAAGGCGTCGCCGGCTGAGTCGCGCCTGTCAGGGCGGCCGCCGCCGCTGCGAGGGACAGAGCCTGAGGGAAGATGTGCGCCGGAGACATGTCCAGCGGTGGAGCCACCGCCGCCTGGAATTGCTGCGGCGGCGGCGGCGGCGGCAAAGGCGTCAGCAACTGTGCCAAAGGCTGAGGCTGAGTGGTAGCTGCGGTGGGGCCAGCGTGCTCCTCCGCGGGCTGCTGCTGGGGCGCCTGGGTGGGGTTGGAGCCTGCCACGGACCGGGCCAGGTTGAGAGGCTGGGCGGCAGCGGGTGAAGCAGTGGCGACGAGGCCTGCGCGGTTGGTGCCTGCTGCTGCTTCTCCTCCTGTGCCTAAGGCCACCGGTCCCGGTTGCTCCGCGGACGATTCCTTGAGCGAAATGGCCAAGTAGTTCCCGCAGTCGGGAAAGATTGGCTTGCGGTTCTTGGCGGGCTCCACCAGGCTCCCCTGCCGGCTGCCAAATAACTTGATGGCGCGAGGCCTGGCCTGGCCTTTGAGGCCTCGAGGCGGGGAAGGAGACGAGAGCACCGGTGGTTGATGCTTGGCCTTCTGGGCCTGAGCGTTAAAAGTTAAGGTGGTCCTGGGGATCACAGGGACTCTTTCCTTCTCAGCAGGCCCGGTGTTTCTGGCGGCAGATTCTCCGTAGAGGCCTGAACCGCGTCCCCGCTCTCGGGTTAGGCTCTCAAAGGCCGCTGTCTTGGCTGAGACCTTTTCTACGTTCTTGGTTGGGTTGGTGAATCTGCCACGGGGATGGCGCTCTGGCGCGGATCTGCTGGGAGAAGTTGTCAATCTCACCATCTGAGCTCCCTCCTGGTCCTCAGTCTTGGCAACCATCATCGATTCTTCCCTGACGGTGTTTATGGCTCCCGTGGTTTGCTCTTCGCTGGCAATGAGGGACAGGACATGGCTGTCAGTTATCGGTAATGGGTCACTCTTTCGTTTCCACTCATTTTTATTGAAACTGTACAGCTCTTCCATGCTCCGTACTGCTGCTGTGAGTTTTTGCAGAGCCTTATGGTTTGCTGAGACAGATGCCTTGCTCACCTCTTCTTCTTTGGGAGGTTCTTCTTCATCCACGACCAGTGGTGCCACTTTATTGCTTTTCTCAGTTGTCACTGGCTGCTGTGGTGGTGGATGTGACTGCTGCCTCCAGGGCACAGATGTTTTGGAGACTATCTTCAATACAGCAGGCTGGCGAGGGTCACTCTTGTTGGGAGCAATGGTGGCTACTGGCAGCCTTCCTGAGGTCCTGTGTACCAGGATAGTTCCTTCTTGGTTGGAAGGTAGCATCTTGCCTCCATTAATTACTCTGGGCCCCATCTCGTGAAATTTGTTGGGCTTCTTGTCCTCTTTACTGTTACTTACTGCCTGACAAGTTATCACCATGGGAGACAGAGACCTGGGAATGCCTATTGACATTAGCTGTTTGGATTTCTGGTCAAAGGTTCCCTGGTCAGAGTTAACACTACCTCTGTCACTGTGGTTATCCCCTGACTCAAGACCATAACTACTCTTGATTAATTTCCTGACATCTCTCACCTGATGTATAGGCCCTTGGACCTTAGACTTGTTTTCTCTTACATCACGTACCTGAAATTGAGGCAGTTTGTCCATAATCTCCCCTTTTATTTGCTTTTGCAGTTGACATCTGGTATCAACAGCTGTCTTGAAAAAATTGGGGGCATTTCCAGCTATCTTGGGGCTGAGAAGCTTAGTAATATTGAAAGGATTATCTTTGTTCTGCTCCACACTTCCCAAGCTTATCTTGATCTCTGGAGGTTTGGGCTTTATCACTGTGGTGGCAATAGCAGTCTGAGCTGCTGCAGTTGTCGCTGTAGAGTATTTTGTCACATGCAGGTTATTATTATCTTTGACTGTTTGTTGAATATTTGGAACAAAAAGACGAGACATTTTAGTTGCTTTATTAGCTGTGATTTCTCCCATATCGGCCTTCCAATCACCTTTGAATCCTATTTTCAGTTTTCCCACAGGAACTTTTTCCTCTTTTTTCTCTGCTTCTTTTTCTTTCCATGTTCTAAATGCGCTGTTCTGGCTACGGAGGAAAGTTGCCTTGAGTGTTTCAGAGGCACTTCGTTTTATTTTACATGCCTCTTCTAAAAATGTTTCTGAAAGGCTTCGGTTTAGGCTAATAGTGGCCTCCCGTGGAGTAGAGGGCTTGGAGATTGGTGACTTGCTATCAAAAAATTCCCCCAAATCATCTGTTGTTACAATAGTGCAATCAGAGCTGCCTTCTGAATATCTTGAATTTTGTCTTTGCAATCCCCCATTATTTAACTTCTCCTTGGCAGTGCTATCTATCTCTTTAGAAGATGAGGAATTTGACATACCAGAGTATGTGGTGTCTGTGATCTCTCCCCTTTCCATTTTGAACTCATGTTCCTGTTGCATCTTCTTTGAAATAACATTTTTGAGGAGGCTAGATGCAAATTTTGACTTCTGCGTTCCTTCCATGGTTTCTGCAACGATTCCAGTTTGTTTGCAGATTTCATTGCCCTGCTCCTTTGGCAGTGTTTCTGTAACTCCATCTGTGCAACTTGACCCAACAGCAGCATTTTCAAAAGGTTTAGCAGGTCTGGGGACACCCGCATTAATATTGCTGCTGAAATTCAAAGTCTCCAGCAAAGTAACAACTCGGGAGCCTGCCTGGACCTGTTTTTCAAAGCAACGTGGTGTTTCAACATGCGTTATTTCCCCATCAAGTTTACTGACAACAAATTCCAATGCTTTAGTCTGTGATTTATTGGAGTGAATGTAGAAATGGTCACTGGCTGTCTTAGTCCCAGAGTTTCTTTTCCATCCAGCAGATGCAGCGCTGCTTTTGAAAAGATTCTGCTCTGCTTTCTGTCCAAGACTGCTGCACTTTAAATCCAAGTAAGTTGACCATCGGTTGATTCCTAGATTGTGATCTGAAAGAGATGTGGAAGACTCACTGGAACTCAGGTTCAGGGTATCAAAGTAGGGATAAGCTAAGCTCCGAAATGACCTTGCTGTCAGGCTTCTTACTTCTTTATCTGCATCATCCAACTCACTTACCACGCTGGAGGCACCACTTGAATATCCACCCAATTCTCTTGCTTTTATAGCTGCACACCTTGTTTGCAAGTGTGCAGGAACTGCAACAAACTTTTTTGCATAGTCATGAAACACATCTTGTTTGAAACTTGAATTTCGTTCATGAGCTGTGGAGACACAGAGGCTCATGTCGCCTTCATGCTTGGCAGCGTAAATAATGTTTTGCTTTTCATGCTGGTTGCTAGGCTCATTTATAGCCCTGGAAGTTGGTTTGATTGATAGGAGTATCTGGCCTGCAGAATTCTCACTCATGTTGCAGAGGTTCTTGGACTGACTTTCTTCCGAGCTGGCGCATTTGTCTGTGCTTGGAGTATCATTTTCAGAATTAATGCTGACTATCTCTGTACTGCTGGTATTATCAATACTGTCTGTCTGATTATTAGGATCACTGGTGGTTGTGCTGAGATAACAGCTATTATCCTCTTCTGTTTGTGTGTCTGCAAGAGTTTCTTCGCTCCCAAAAGAAGCATAATCCACAAAGGAATAAATAACATTGTTGTCCTCAAAGTCCCATCGTGAAGCTAATCCATAGTCAAAGTCCATGTCATGATCTACTTCACTAAGCTGTATTTCATGGGTGGTAATATAATGTGCTTCATCATTATTACTATTGTTGCTTTCACTGGCATAGCTGGGTTGTGGTTGCAATAGCTGTGAAGCATGCCTGCCTCTTCCTCTCTCATTGCTCAGACAGATTTCTTTGCAGTCTGTTTCATCATCTTCATCGCTGTCATACCCAAACGAAGAGGAGGTTTTCCCCCCTCTTTCTAAGTCATCCATTTTTGGAAAATTCCTTGTATTTTGTATTGGTGAAGGACAAGATGATGAAGATGATTCTGGGCAGCCATGTGTGTAAAGCTGAACATTGGAGATACTAGGGGACAGAGTGTTCTCAGACCCTTCTGAACTGATGCCAGAGATCCTTTCCCCAACCTCATCAGCTTTCATCCCCATGGGGGAAAGAGTGCCTTCCATTTTAGATGTATAATCCAGAGATTCTTGATTCGCATATTTGTCTGCCAAGATTTTGTTAGCCAATCTGTTAATCTCACTGATCTCGCAAGGTCCATTTTTAGGTCTGATAAAGGGCACTTTACTTCCATTCCGTTCTAGATTCAGCTTTAGAGTCTGGTTATTCTCTCCTGTCTCTCCAGGGTAATTGTAAATCTCCACATATTTTGATTCCTCAGCTGAGGAAACTGATGGCTCTTGAGGATGACACGTGATCATTTGGCTGTTGCTTTTTCCGGCATTCTCTTTTTGAATAACTATCTCTTCAGCAGGCAGTTCTGTAAACACTTCCATGACGAACGCTTTCAAGCTGATTGAAGGGAGCAACAAGATTTGGACCCCAGGACCAAAGTCAAGTGAGAGACACACACACACATATACACACGTGTTCTCCAGTGGTTCCTAACTTTGTTCCTTGTAGTTTAGCTGTAGACCTTGGAGAGTTGCTTGATAGTGCTGGGGGTAGTAGGCTGGCTAGCTGCTGTTGTCTCTGTGGAGATGGGGGGTGCTGGTAACTGCCGCTGCTGCCAGTGTCTTATTCCTGAGCTATGAAGTACAGTTGTTAGTTTGGCATGAAGAGCTGTCAGTCTGAATGCCATTGGTAACAGAAGTAGCAGCATTAACAGCATCTGCCACTCAACTTTTCCAGACATCCCAAAATGAAGACAAAACATATGGAAATTCTTATACTTCTAGTTAAGGAATATGTAAGCGTGTGAGAGGGATAAATCCACGTAATAGTTTTAAAAGATTATTGGTTTTTGGATGATCGAAATGAAAGAGAGCTACATGGAAAGCACCTTTTATTGCTAGAACAGTATTTTTAAGAATGTTACCTACATAATATTTCAATGGGCAAAAAAAGACTGAATTTAATCTTAATAAGACATTAAGAATTTCAAATGACTTGTATTTTTACTGGTAATTTTTAAAAAGCACTTTCCCCCAATTTATGAAACATTATTTGTATTTTATACAAAAGCATTTAAAGAGGGTTCCCCATCCTTTCCTTTAAAAAAAAAAAAAGAGGGGGGCTCCATATGAACATACTTTTTCCATCAAAAATACTTCCAACATATAGAATTGGAACAATTCTTAATATGTCGTGAAATAGAGAAATAAAACTAATTTTAACTTGCTTCTATCTCTTTTTATTAAGTTGTTTTAGAACTGTATTCAGTTAATTATAATTATATTATAATTAATTATATTAATTATATCAGCCACAGTAAAAGTTCCACTTGAATACTATTAAAATTATACCGTCTCAAGCTTCTCTAGTGTAAGTTGAATAGACCTTATCTGTTACAGTTGGGTCTAATACTATTTCATACAGAAGAAACAAGCAATCTGAAAAAAATTACCTTTTCTTTGATTTTGTAGCATTAGTCCAAGAGATATTATTCAGCACCTTAGAACTTGAAAATTTTTCTTCTCCTCTTCAGAGGTTTTTAAAAGGATGTGAAGGAGATAAAGAACAAGCAATGGGAAAATACCAAACTGGTTTGATTTTGATAATGACTTGTTCAGAGTAAGAAAACTCTGAAGCATTTTTGTCAGATCAGTATAGCTTGCTGGGTCAAAACCATTATCTATACATAGACCGTGTGTCATTTCAACCGGGTGAATAAAGTACTATTTTAAACTACCACATTTGTACATAGTAAAAATAAATGTGTTTGACTGTCATTCATTGCAGGAATCTCTGATCTTCACTAATATGTTTTTGCCTCATTCTTCTACGCTTAAATACTTAAATATATAAAAATGCATAACATTGTTATGATATTATTGAAGTAGAATTAAGTGTGTTCAATAAAGTAGTATAAAGGAAGTCTAGTTAGAAAAATGCAAGTATATTGTTTTTTTAAAATGTAACATTTCCCTTTTTTGTGTCTTAATATAATTATTATCAATATG
Organism: Pseudoxyrhopus heterurus; assembly: GCA_032468235.1. NCBI lineage: Eukaryota > Metazoa > Chordata > Lepidosauria > Squamata > Pseudoxyrhopus > Pseudoxyrhopus heterurus. The sequence continues at coordinate 9,635 of JANHJO010006419.1, read as the reverse complement.
AATATTACTAAATCAATTTTAAAATTCTATGTCATTTTAATTTTAATTCCATTTATATATGTATCATACCCAAAGAGGTATAAAAATGTTTAAATCAACATTAAAATAATATATAAAACACCTTTAAAATACTATAAGCCTCTTAAAGCACCAGGACAAATAAAAAGAAAACCCATGTGTGAAATAAAAGTAAAGTTCCTATTAGTGCTAATCTCTAGTGGATAGTGATCTGGTTTGCACACCATTGTACTGAAAAACAAATATAAACAAGATTACAGTTTAGCATGTGGGAATCAGGCCACAGACTGTCTAAAAGTAGAAAATAAAACATTTTCTTCTACTTTTGTTGTACATAATTTCAGAATTGTTACTAATAAAGATGTGCCTCTTATACCCAGCTACTTCAGGCTACATCTCTAAAACACCTGGAATGCTAGAATGACAACCTCTGAAATCACAAATGTGGGTTTCTGATGCCAATCTTAAGTTTAACTATAGACAAAGGTTGTTATGCAATAGATTTGCCTTGGATAGGATTCTTTGAAAGTATATTCATGATTGGAAAAGAGTAAATCAATGGCAAATGTGAAAAGGGAAGCAGATATAGGTTTGGGAGAGGCATTTTTCTTTTCTGCTTGCTATTGCAAGTATATCAATGGCTCCCCCCCCCCCTTTAAGATGATATTATGAAAATAGCTAGAATGCAAATGGATTAAAATCTTGAAGAGGTTATTATGAAATTTCAAATTAATTATACTGAGTTAAATGAAGGTTGATCAATATAAGTCTGACAATTTTTTTAAATTTTTTTTAAAAAACATGCAAAAAATACAAAACTGAAAATAGTTAGAAAATAGTTTCTAACTATTTCTTCTGTAGTAGATGTGATTGATTTGAAGATAAGATTAAGAAAGGCTAGACTTTATGTTAAATTATATTTGTACATTTGTAACATAAAGAGTTTGATATTTAAGAAAGATTCCACAACTAAATAAAATATAGTTCTGATTAGAATGAACACAGCTTTTCCAAGAAAAACACATGCTCTGATTATATTGCAGCCTGGATTTTCAATTAGAATAAGGCATTGAGCCAGTCACACAACTTTCATAACGCATCAGTCAGTCATACAGGATACCCAAATTTGGGAATCAGTTTGAATCATGAATCACTTCTCAGACCATCTGCATCTAAGATCAGGTGGGAGGGATTTCAGCCTCAGAGGACGAGAAAGGAAAAGCATCACAATTTCACACTTCAGGATCTGATTATAAAAGAGCTATTTCAAGTGTAAAGGAAAGTTCATTAGGAGGAAAGCATTTCTCAGGGAGAAAATCAGTTTTGAAGGGCACTGTTTAAAATATTTCCTGCAAAATTTTCACTTGTAGAGATATTTCCCATTAATATCCCAGGTAAAATACAGTAATGTTTAATGAATGACAGTTTAGAATGTAACTTTATTTTTTGAAGTGTCCATTTTATTTATGGCCTGAGCTAATTACAGATGGCACTATGAATTGTTAACCTGTGCAAAACAGCCCTCTAGTGTTGAAATAGTATATTGCTTTGGTTTTTTTTTAACAGATTAATGTAGATTATCAGCAGTTATAATGGGGAAAGATAATTCATTAAACTGAAAAAAGATAGTAAAGGTAGCAAAAGATAGGTAGCAAAAAGTTCAGTGCAGGGTTGTATATTTTTCAACATTTTTATTTATGACCTCGATAAAGAAGTTTGAAAAGGAAAGTGCTTTTCAAATCTGGAAATAATGCAATTGGGTAGGGCAGCAGAAATACAGAATACAGAAATAAAATTAAACATGACCTGAACATGTTAGGAAAAGTGGGCTAAATTAAAATTTACTAAGAGAAATTACAAATTCTTCATATAAGAAACAAAATCAGATCCCAGATGTGGACTACTGGATATCTGGCTTGATAATGGTCGTTGTGGAAAAAAGATACTGGAATGATAGTTGATTACAAACCAAGTATGAGTCACAGAATAATATGGCAGCTGAAAGGCAAATGCAGTGTTCAGATTTCAAAGAATAATAATTTCATTGGTTTGTGCTTTAATACTCCACTTTAGACAGAGAGACGGACAGATTGACCATCCAATTCTGGATAACAGGCTCGAATATGGATTCAGACAAACAAAAAGCCTGAGAAAAGGACTATAACTGAGCATATTGGCCTAAAAAAGCAAATACTGAGGAGTAATATAATATCACTTTTCAAAAACCTAAAAGGATGTCCTACAGAAAAGGTCAAGACCTATTTATCATTCCAGAATGAAAGACATAGATTAATAATTACATGAAAGAAACATTTCAGTTGAATATTAGAAAAAAAACCCCACCTCTGTGTTCCACTATGTGAAACCAATTGTCCAGGGAGATCGTGAATGCATTCGAACAGAGGATGTAAGAATTGTTTAATCTGGATTCCTACGTTGACCAGTATAGGAATGCTGGGACTGCCATCACTAAATGATATGGTTACATGACATCTCGCTTTATGACCACATTGTTTAGTGATGGAAATTCTGGTCCCAGTTGTGGTTATAAGTCAAGGGCTACTATATTTCTATTAGAGGGTTTCTTAACAGTCCAAAAATTCAGTCATGGTACATTGTTTAAAATGCACAAACAACTACACACTGCAGAATTCCATTTCATGAATAATAGCAAGAAGCAATGATAAACCTTTACCTGCATTATAAATAATCACAATTATATTAGTATGGTGGTACTTTACTGTCTCATTTGTCTCATTCTCAATCTGATATGTAGTTCAGAAATTAGTGATAAATAACTTAATTTGGATTATTCTCTCTGTTTAAGAAACCCTGAACATTACACATCACAGTCAATACATTTATGAGCTTAAGAGCCTGTCTGGAAGAAAAATCCTGTAGCCATCTGGGTGACATCTTGATCAACATATGTCATTTTATTCTTATTAAGTATCAACCTTCTAAAGTTTGTCTTTCGCTGCAAGCAAGACCCTATTCCAAGAAGTGGAACTATAAACCTGGACAACTTTCAAGACCTTAACCTGAGTGAGATTAAAAGGATTTAAAGGCTTTAAATGACCCCTTAGAATGGGAGACTGCGTTTCCTCTCCAGGATGAGTACGGATCAAGTTCTGGCAAACTATTATACTGTGCAACTTATGTTCATGTAACTGAACACTGTTAGCATCAGGAGCAAAAGTACTTGTGAAATAACACATTTAAAAAGTGCTGTCTTTCTCCTTAATCAAGTCACACCCTAATGCCAGGTGTTCTTAGGAAATATGCTGACTGAGGGAGGATGAAGTTATGAAATGGTTAACCTTTTACATGTTCACTTTTACGACTGTCTTTAGTTCAAGAAGAAAAGCCATATAAAGACAGTAGAACTGCTTCACCTTTACCAGATTAAGAAATAAGCACCTGCCACTCTGATATTCAAACGATCTGTGCAATGCCCATCGAGAATTTACACTGCCATCGGTATAAAGTAATGATAGAAATAAGAGGCTTTGCTGAAATTCAAGGAAAAAACTTCATGCATATGCAGCATATAAAAACTGGTTTGGATATAGGCATAAATTCCAGAACTTAAAGTCTTTTATTGTCAAAGCAGAAGAGGTGCCATAAAAATATAATTTCAATGAAGTGGAATTCTAGTGGAAGACTGAACATTTAAGACTGGATGAAGGCAAATAGTTTGAATGCATGAAGTTACCTTTTATTGGTTGCAACATCATACTAAATCATAATCCATGGGTTATAAATCACAGCAACTAAATCCAACATGCTCAGTCAGAACCAAATAAACCACATGGATAGTGAATGAGTTCAGTGCGATTGTCAGCTTTGGAAGCCATATTTACTTAGAAGCTTCCACGCTGCCACATTTTAGTGCCTGGGAAATTGGGAGGGGGGATATTATAGTGAGGTGGAATTTTAGACATAGCAACATTTTTCTTCTGAGTCAAGGACATGTCATCCTGCACCTGGCAAGGAGTGGTTGAAGGGATGTCTCCAGTTGGGACGATTGGTGATTGGACCCTGTGATGGACTGATGGGTGCAGGGGATGGGGTTTTGATTTTCAATTACAAAGGGAAAATCCAGAACTCTCAGATTCGGGCTTTCCCCAGATGTGCCAATATGACAACTCTAATAAAATGGAACTTTGAGGAAATGCTTGTCTCAGAGTTTATTGAGATGGAGTTTGTTACTTGGAACGCTGACAAATGGGTTTCAAATGTAGGTAAAATAGATGCGTGTTTTACAACAGAATTTAAATAATTTTCCTTCACTGTCAAGTCCATTAGTTTATGAAGCATTGATATTGTAAATAGTACAAAAAAGAGACAGCAAGTGTATGAAGTTTTCTTATATAATATGAACCCACTGATCTCCCTTGCCCATGGCATTTGATCTGACTGACTAATCATGTCAAGCCAGAACTTAAGCACAGATTCCCTGATTTATTATTGTCCCAATACTTTCAAATTATTCTGCATGAAAAGGGGACACACACCCTTTTCTGAGCTGAGGGCTGCAGTTGATCTGGGAGTGATATATCAGAGACCATACCACAATGTCATCTGTCTGATTTAGACATTTTGGGGACGGTCTACTGAGATGCCTTTCTCCTTGAAAAGCTTGTGGGAATTGGACAAGATGGCCCCATATTATGGAAGATGTCATCTCTGAAGGATCAGAAGATACCTTTTCCTGTTATTCATGAAGGTTATTCCAATAAGCTTCTGACTACACTGACTGATGCCTGTGGTTTCTCCAGATATTGTTTGTTTTAACTGATTATTATACTATTCTTCAGATCTTTCATTTTTATTCCACATTCTACATTGCCCAGAGTCACAAAATTGAGGTAAAATAAACAAATAAATGGTGCTCCTCCTATTTACACAAACACACACACACATATATATACATATACATACATACATACATACATGCCTTAATTAAAAATGATACAAATTTCTTCTTTCTTACATTAAGAAGGATACAAGTTGGTAGATGCTTCCTGACAGCTTCCCACAAGAAAAGTAAATGGAGAAGCCAGCAGGAAGTCAGAAGTCACTCGCTCCCCCATTGCTTTTTGGTCTGCCATAGTCATAGTGTTTATCTATTTAGGTAAGTAAATATTGACGTTATTTAAGTTTCTTTGCCACTACAGTTATTTTTCCATTTATATTACATACTCTTATTAGATGATCACAGGACTACCCAGCACTGGGGTAAAAAAAAATATGATCACCCTAAAATTTAATGGTCATTTCTTTCACATAAGACTGCATTGTCTTCTTATTAAATGATGACTCAATATACCACAGGGTTGTCTAGTATTCCTATAAAGGGATATCAAGGTTTTATGATGCCACTAGCAAACCATTCAGATCTCTATCATAGCAGGTGGGGGAGGAAATCATAAGAGTTTTCTTTTTCTCATACATTTTTCTTATAGCCTTTCTTTTTTTAAAAAAAAAAAGTTTAAAATAACTTTCCAGTCCAATCAGCAAGAAGCTTACTTCTAGGGGTTACTGTAGGTTCAGAGAAATATGATCTTACCAGTAGGGGCACAAATCATGGTGTGTTTGCCATTAAGAGCAGGCTCAGCAAGTTCTATCTGATAGCTCCTTGGCTTCCTTGGAACATATCCGGTCTGCTGGAAGGTATCTAGAAGAACAAGGGAACAAAAGCACATTGAAAAAATTGTAACATATATAAAATACGACATATGTATGGCATGTAAAATGGAATATCTACTCTAGCAATAACACTTAGACTTACATACTGCTTCATAGTGCTTTGCAGCCTTCTCTAAGCGGTTTACAGTTAGAAGTCACAACAGCACTAAAAAAAAGTGACTTATGACTATTTTTCACACTTCGGATGGTTGCAGCATCATATGATCAAAATTTGGACAGTTGGCAAACAGTTCATATTTATGACAGCTGCAGGGTCATGTGGGATCCCCTTTTGCAACCTTCTCACTAGCCTAGTCAGTGGGAAAGCCAGATTCACTTTACAACCGTGTTACTAACTTAACAGTTGCAGTGATTCACTTAACAACTGTGGCTGGAAAAAAATCATAAAATGAGGCAAAATTTACTTAACAACTGTCTCCTCATCAAGGCCATTGGAAGTAATTTCCCTGTGAGGAAGAACCATAAGATCACTTGCTTTTTGCAAAGATGGTGTCAGCTGGTAATTGCTGAAGAGCCTTCTTCTATCATAACTTGCCGTTATAAAAGGTAATAATTAAGGGTAGGTGTCCAAATTTACCTTGATTTTCTTTACCCTCTGTATGTTTTTTTTCTTTTTTGTTAATTTAGACTGGCACAAAACTGATTAAAAGCAAATAACCATACAAATGAAGTTGAAAACTTTTGCATGCCTGTGTCATTTTGTACAATTGGTGAAAATGCTTATAGGCTGGGTGACTTAGTTTAAACATGGTGGTTAGATCCTGAAGCAATTCTAAATAAAAGTCTGAAGTTCTTTTTGTCTGATTCAAGGGGCAGAAATTACACTTATGCCCCATGTTCAATTGTCAAAAAGTAACATTTTTCAAAACAAGAAAATACCCTACAAGCTTTCTAATATAGTCCTGTGACAGACACCTCCCAGAGAAAATGCTGAGGTGAAAATACATAGAATTTGTGCTAGGTACACTAGTCCTCTTAAAAGAGCTCTTGGTTCATCAACCATATTTGTGTTCAAGCTATTTCAGAACAAGAGCCTTCACTGGCCTGTGGCTGGTACTTCAGACTATGTTAAAGGTAAATATAATCAGAGGTCGTATTCGGCCAGTTCTGACAGGTTCAGGAGAACCGGTAGCAATAATTTTGATTGGATTGGAGAACCAGCGAATACCACCTCTGATTGGCTGATTGCATAACCACGCCCACCAAGCCATGCCCACCAAGCCACGCCCATAGAATCGGTAGTAAAAAAAATTGAATCCCACCACTGAATATAATTCATTTAAAAATAAATGAGTACTCTTTTGGTATTGAACCATTTCTATATCTAATCACATTAGAAAATGCCACAATATTCATCCACAAGGGGCTGTAGGGACAGCATCAAAAATTTTCAAGAAATATAGTACCAGAGGCACCACCATGGGCACCTGGTCATACTCATGTGCCCTAAATAAGAAAGTGACTGAGGACTTTTGGTAGTACAGATCCTTTCTACTAAATGTTTGCTAGAAGAATGCAGAGAATTGAACCCAAGGCAGTTTTCCAACTGTCTTACCTGAAGCTGCATATGAACTCCCAGAAAGATTATCAGATTCTGCTTCTTCAGAAATCTGTATTTGAAAAACACAGCTGCTTTCATCTTCATTTTCCATTTCAACATCTGTATTATCATCTGAATGTGACACAAAGAAGTCTGTTCAATTTTTGCAGTTTCATTACTATTTTGCTTGGCACATCTATTGTAAAGCACTCCTCAGATATAAACGAAGGACAATGTGAATAGGAAAGGATATATCGTTGTACTGGAGTATATTGAACATCAATGATTGTATAATAAATTCATATTCTGTATATTGTTGGGAACGCAATGTAAATATGTTCTAATGAATGCAGAAACACTGCAAGTTGCCAATCTTAAACAATGTGGAAGGACCTATTTGAATAATCTTGCTCGTGACAAAATTTCTACATACTTCACTTGTTTATATATTCATTGTGTTTCTACCCCACCCATTTCACTAAGTGACCCTAGTTGAGAGATTGGAGAGGAAGGGATTTCACGAGTAAGCTGCTTTCTTTTCTATACATCAAAAGCAATGTGATTGTACAGGCAACGGAAGAAGGTCAGGTAAGGAAGTGATTGCCTACAGAAATTGCTTGCCTTTTTTTTCTAGCCCCCCCCCTCACCTGCCTCCCCAATTGTATAGTAAAGATATAAGAGAAGAAGGGATTTAAAGAGAGTACTGGAAGCTATTTGTGTAATGCACCTGTGTCTTCCAGCATGAATGCATTGCTTTCTATGTATATAAAGACAGTAAACAAGTATTCTGAGCATCCCAAAGTGCAGGGGAATAGTTAAGAAGCAAACAAAGCCAAAGATGTGAAACTGAGTCTATTGTCTATTTCTAGCCAGAAATTACAGTTGCAGCCGTGTGATTTCCCACTCAGTGACTGCTCCACTTATAGCAGAATTGCAGGTCACGATTAAGACTTTTTAAGTGAGGACTACCTGTAACAGCATGGCAATGGACGCCTTTCCAATTTTAAGGCACATACAAGTTAAAACTGAGGGGTTTTGATCACCTGATTATGACCATCAGTACACACACACCCCACTAACATTCCAATTGGTGTTTCTGCCTCTCGTAACTTCCTCTATTCTGGAAGCCTTCCAAGAGAAAGAAAGAAAATGAATGGAAAGTAAAACAAAGATATGACAATACCTCCTTTCGAATCCCACAGTTTGCTGTGCTTGTTGTATCCAGCCTCATACAGTGCGATTTGGAAAGTTTTAGGCCAATCTTCTTTGTCTGATCTACACAGGCATTCTACCAGTTTGCTTGCACTTGCTGTTCTCCCTTTCCTGTCACTAATCTGCAAATCAGAAAGAGGAGGTAGAGGGGAGTACTTATTGTATTTCAAAACTTAAAATATTCACTTCCACTCTTTATGGACTTTTTGCATGAAACAGAAAAAACGTAGAATTTGTGGCTATAATTTGTGTTTTTGAAGATTAGGGAAAAACTGAATAGAAAAGTGAGTTTTCTTTTGTAACTATAGGGCAGGAGATAATTTTGTAATTGTACTTATATTTTTGTTGCAAAGGAAATTGGAAGCTTTTTATTTCTTTTTATCCTTTCTTTCTGCACCTTTGCTTTTCACTTTCTTCTTCCTTGCTTTAACTCTTTATTACAGCCTTGGTGGAGCAGTGGTTAGAATGCAGTATTGTAGGCTGACTCTGCCAACTGTCCGCAGTTCAGTCTTGACCGGCTCAAGGTTGAGTCAGCCTTTCATCCTTCCAAAGTCAGTAAAATGAGGACCCAGATTGTTGGAGGCAATGCTGACTCTGTAAATGGCTTAGAGAGGGTTGTAAAGCACTGTGAAGCGGTGTACAAGTCTAAGTGCTATTGCTATAATGTTTACAATATTCAGAACAGAAATAATTGCATTTTTGCAGGTACAATATTTCTTCAAAACTTCAAAATGCTGGATTTGCTGAGTCATGACTAAAGCGGTATATAAGTCTAAGTGCTATTGCTATTAATTTGAGTTAGTTCTTATATTCTTTGTAAAACTTTCAATAACATTTTATGAAAATAATATCAGAAGATACACACCTAAATACAAGTAACTAAACTCAAGAAAACATCAATGATTGGAGCAAAATTCACAAACCTTCATTCTCAGAGTAACAATAAGAGAATATAAAATAAGAAGCAAATCCAACTTTAAAATTCACCATTTATACATACAGTTCTACAGAGGAATTATCAAATCTATCATCTGCACCTCCATAACTGTCTGGTTTGGCTCTGCAACCAAACAAGGTAGACACAGACTTCAACGAATAATTAAAACTGCAGAAAAAATAATTGCTACCAACCTGCCTTCCATCGAGGACCTGT
>JANHJO010006414.1:37752-48231 GCA_032468235.1 Pseudoxyrhopus heterurus | reverse complement strand
CGAGTTCTCCGTGAACGGCCTACCCTTCGGCTCCCACCATATCTACCCCTCCCAGTCACCACGGAAATGCTCCGACCATACATGCAAAAACTGAATTAGACACAACAGATTTACAGTAGATTCTATTCTATGTTAAGTGTGGAATTTAGAATCTTTTTTTTTACAGTATAAAAAACTAAACATCAACAGCTTGGAATTCTGATGTTAAATATTCCACAATATTCAGTTCCAAATACCTAGTATACAGGTGTTCAATTGTTTAACTTCAGAGACTTAAACATAATATTTGCAGAACTGGATTTACCACTTACTCCCTTTTTCTGTCCACCAGCACAAAATCCTGCCATAAGCTATCCAAATAATATTTATTTGCCAATGTACAGGGTTAGTCAACAGAATTTTCTTTAATGCAAGAGTGCCACCTTATGGAAATACTATTTAAAAGCCTTCCAACATAGACCAAGCAAACGAAATTGAAACATTTCTGACGCAAAATATAAGCAGGCAAACTGGGGCATAAATTCTAAGCCTCTCTACTTAAAAAAAAGGCATGTAAGATGAATAAATTATGTTATTTACACTCTCAGGATATAGTAATGGTAATCAACATGGAAATTTTTAAAGTGTGGGAAACTAAGTTCATAGAGGATAAAATTGTTGGGAAAGTAAAAGAAAGACAACCACTGATTTCATGTTTTGTCCTGGTAGATATCAGGCTAGCAAATGCTGTGGCAGAATATTTGATAAGAAATAACAGGTTGGTATATTTTACTAAAATACATCAAATATAATACATTTCCATATTTAGATGCCAGATGTAATACTACCACATCGAAGTTTTTAGCAAAGTAATAGACTACATTTACAAGCCCTCATTTTATCCTTTAAACCAAAATGCCTATAAAGTTAATATTATAGGAATATATCAAGGAGTACATTAGTTGCATAAGAATTTGCCCACTCCTGTGGACTGAAATGAAGCTCTTTTGTTAAACACTGCTTCAGTAAACAGGTCCTTTGTTCTTAAACTGATGTAGCAGTATAATCCTGAGTATCTCATATCATTTGTCCATAAAATTCACATTTCTTATCTTAGGCAATGAAAGTAATCTAAAGCAGGGGTCCCCAACCCCTGGTCTGCCACATGCCAGCAACTGGGCCGTGCAAACAAGTGAAGCCCCATCTGTGGAGTGCAGGCAGCACACAATACCACGCTCCTCCAGTCCACAGAAAAATCTCTCTCCATGGAACCAGTCCCTATTTATCCTATTTATATATAGTAGTTTTCCCTACCACTATAGGTGGGGGAGTGGTTTTCACCTTAGTAGTTGCTTTTGTTTTGTTTGGGCTTGATTGTTTTTCTAGTATTTTCCATCAGGACTATCAGTGGGAAAATTTTATGGGTCTCATTTACTGGACCCTTGTGGATCCAGGGAGGTAACTCTTTCTCATGTCCTCAATGTCCTTTTTATAATGTACCCAATTATCCCTAAATTTGAGGTTCATATTGATAAATTTTTGTTTATTATTTTTTGAGATGATAACTCTAAACTCACACACCAGGTGTCCAAATACTTTTATAAAGTAATACAATTGTACAAAAGTTTTAATTAGATACGTTGTTTTATTATTTTACTGTGTTTTTTTCCCCAATCAGTTGTTGTATTACATACTTTTCTTTTTTATTGTATAGGTAGGTCAAAGATCATAATAAAGATGTTTGGTTTGATTTCTGGTGTTAATTTCTGCTTATCTGGAAGTTGGTTACTGAAAAGGATGTGTTCTATCTTTTTTTGTTTCCTCCTTAGGCTTTTTACTTTCACTTTTTAATAGTGTGTAAATGTGGTTTATATCTATATGCCCATTGATGGCTGATTCGCCTAAATGACAAGCTTCCAATAATTCCCTAGCATTTTGGATGAAGTTTGGTCTAGGATGCTTACAGATTCTAGTTGAAACTATAGATAGCTCCATCCATAAACCACGAGATTAACTTTTCATCCTGCTTTTTTCTTCATACTCCCATCAATAGACACATAGAGATAAACCACATTTACATGCCATTCAAGAGATAACAAGCTAAGAAAGAAATAAAAAGACCAGAACACATCCTCTCCAGCAAGCAACATTCAGATAAGCAGGTATTAACACCAGAAAAACAATCAAGCAGAAAACACCCTAATCAAGGAACTATCAAAGAGAAAATCATGCCCCAACTAACAATGGCAGGGAGCAGAGCCCATACTCATCAGTACTCATCTGTTTACCTAGTTGGTAATAAAATATCTGCAAGGAAAATACCCAAGCTCAGAGAATATCAAGGACTTCACATACAAAAAGGTGCTAGTAATATATAGCAATAGCATTTGGACTTACTTACTGCTCCATAGTGCTTTACAGCACTTTCTGAGCAGTTCATAATGTCAGCATTTCGCCCCCAACAATCTGGGTCCTCATTTTACCAACTCAGAAGGATGGAAGGCGGAGTCAACCTTGAGCTGATTGGGATCGAACTCCTGACACTGGGCAGAGTTAGCCTGTAATACTGCATTCTAACATTTGCACCACCATGGCTCCTATACATGGATTTTATAAATGCATTGATTACTTGATGAACTATGATGTGGTATAAACCACTGCTGCGAATACTAAATATAGAAGATAAAATACAGCTGAAAAGAGGGATATCTAAAGAAACAAAATTTTGCAGCACTGTTTGTTGTAAAAAACATAAATTCTTACCAGTAGCACAAGTGACTCTGTAGAGCAAAAAGATACTCATTAAAACTTTCTATCGGTTTTTCTTGAAGAACATAATCAATACGACGGCCTCCATTTAGCAAACCAATTTTTATACTCAAATCTTCATCCTTTGAAAGTTCTGGACTTTCCACTATCTTTTCTGCTTCAGGAGAAAGAAATTGAGTATGAAAACTACAATACAAGTTGAATCCGCCTTTTGCCATTCTTTCTATTTCAGTAGTAACCCTATTTATGACACAGTTACAATTTTTCTCCTGATATATATATACACACACACACACTTCTGTGAATATATGTTAAAAAGAAAACAAATATCCAACGGGAATTTATTATGTTGCATATTCAGACTTTCAGAAAAACAAGCCATCCTGTCACACAGTCTTATATTCAATATCAATTGCAGGATATCCTAAACACCACCCAGTGATGTGTGTAATAATTGATCTAAAATGGCCAAGTGTGCTTCAGTTCCAGGGTTAGGTTAGATGCTTCTTAAAGAGGCTATGTTTTTTCTGGACTTGCATGATAACCACTTAAGCTTTGAATATGTTTTAGTTAGTCCATAACACAATAGGAATACTCGTTTTACTTTGAAATCCACTGGAATTTAAAACTAACAGCAGGTGATGAGAAAGCAGATAAAGAGGTGAGCACTTCAAAGATAATCTTAAATTATATTTCATTGCAACAATAACTTCAGATTCTTTTTTCAATAAAAGTACTTTAGTTTTAATCATTTAAGAAAAGTCAAGTAAAAAAATTCAACACAGAATAAAACAGACAAACTTTTCGTGTCTAGAAAGTCAATATTTGATTACCTCAGGCAATTGTGTTTTTATTTAGAAAAGTTGTGCTGTTTATCATAGTGTTTGATTAAACCAATGCATTTACTATGTGCAACGTAAGGTTTTTACTAGAAATACCAAGTAGAGTTCGTCTTAAAACCACATTTGGGACTTGGTTTACAACCATTTCTACTGTGGTCATTAAGTGCATTACTGTGATTGTTAAATAAATCACACAGTCATTAAGCAAAGCTGGCTTCCCCAATTGACTTTATTTATCAGAAGCAGGTTGGGAAGGTAGGAGTTTGTGTTCATTGACCACAAGATGCTGCAACTGTCATAAATGTGAATCACTTGCCAAGCACCAAAATTGCAGTCAAGTGCTTGCAGAAATATTTTGACAGTCACAACTTCAAACATGAGTCATGTCACTTTTTCTGAGGCCATAGTAACATAAAGCTGTCATTCAACAAATGGTTGTAAGTTGAGAACTGTCTGTAACTATTTTCCTTCTAGGAAAACTTGTAATTTTTATCCCCTTCCAGGATAAAAATGAAAGTTTGCATATTGGAGAAACTATCCAATGGTTTATCAAGTTTCATATTATGAGATGCAAGTTCCTAACACGAGACTCTAGACTTCAATCCTGCAAGCAAAGAGATAGAAACACATTTCAGTTTTATCACTTTGATCAGTTACTGAAAATGATATGATTGTATCAACCAACCTTCTGCCTCATCTTTTTCCTCTTCTGCTTTAATCTGGTGGGCCACTTTCTCCAATTCTGCTTGGAGTTGAGAAGAAGAGGTATGGGCACGTGCAAATTCATTAAGGGTTTGCCAAGCATTTTTCAAAGAGCTAAGAAAGCCTTGTTTCAAGTCTGATCCCATTCGAGAGAGAGAATCTTTCAATTCTAATGAAAAAAGATGGAAAAAATATAAATTTGCTCCAACCATTGAAAGTTTAAAAAGCAATTACTTTGTTAAATACAAATGTTAAATAGTTACCTAGAAGTAAACACAGAATACAGCTTCAATCAAACAACAAAAAAATCTATTCTGCCATCTTTAGACAACCATTTATTGTAGCTCTGACCAGTCTGAACTGCTTATCTGGTTCACTGTCCTGGTTTTAAAAATATTTAAATTTTTTAACCTGGTAGATTGATGGATCCTTGTGAATCAATTAAGGTTGGAGATAATATGGCTTCATTTCTCATTTATATTAACAGTAGGATTGTGGAATCCTTTGGATGCTTCATATGCAAAATAAATTAAATGAAGACTAGATCTGAAGTACTACATAGCCGTAATTAATCTAAATAGGCTCCTTAAAGATTGGAGTATGAATCTTTAAAATCACATATTTATTTATCAATCAAATTTACGTGGCTGTCCATATCACTTAGCAACCAAAACTCCATATCGAATTATCATTATTAACCAAGGACTACCTGTAGCTGCACTATTCTAAACATATAATTGTAACCCATGAGTAGTGAACATTGTTATTTTCTGTGAGTATTGGTCAGGAAAAAGTAACTAACAATATAAGATTCTTAATTTCAGAGGAAGTCCAACTAGTACTGTAGATGTCCTAAAGTGGTCCTTAAAAATCTGTGATATGTGGGTATGGATCATTTTCCCCAATTAATTAATGAAAAATTATAATGATTTTCATTGTTTAATTAAGTTTCTTTAGTTTTAGGACTTGTATGGAAAGCAGATCACATTTAGATCATATTCAAATTCAAAAAGATTCACAAACTGTTAAGTATCATATTTCAGCTCTGCCTATTTCATTTTATGCTTAGGCACCTACTAATGCTGCATAGATAGATATGTGTTTTACTACTGTTGCAATAAACTATTTATATGACTTTAATTCTGCCCTATTTATTTACTTGTTCATTCTCTACTTCAATAACTCACTTCCTGTCTTCACACATTGTGATGTCAGGTTAAAGACATGGACTAAACGGCAGACACTTTTACAAATAGTAGCATTCCTCACCACTAGTCATTCCAAAATTACCAATATGGAGAACACAGCAGTTTGTAAGGAAAGTTTTATAAAATATTTTTTCTCACACAATGTGCAATCAATTGATGCTGAAGATTTTATATCTTGGTATGTTGTTGCATTCTCTTTGCAAGCTTCTTCCATTTGTGCTTTATAACATACTGTACATACATACATACATACATACATACATACATACTGACTTATGTTCAAGTCAGATATTAGAAAATATTTCAATACACTTTATTTACCAAGGTGGAGTCTTTTTCTGCCTTTGTGATGTGGAATGAGGACTGGTTTCATATCAAAATCAGAAATAATCATAGGTTCTAGCCTGTATGCCACTGGATCGAGCTAAATAATTAAAAATACAATGTAAGTAATTTCAAGTCTAAACATAGAATGGCACAACTAGGTTCACATAAAAAGATTGGACTGATTTCCCAATAGCAGCCAGAGGTCCAACACAGAATACATAGTTGGGAAAGAATATATACATTAAAAAGCTTGCAGATGCAGTATCTAAAATCAAGTATTATCCTTAACAAAGCTTTTCTATTTCTATTGGTTCACATGTTATTTATTTGTAGATTTGATTTATTTGTAAACACATCACCATGCATGAGGACATTTAATAATTACTATATTGATAAGCAAACAATAAAATATCAGGTCTTAAACATTCAATACTCAATTATGCTACAGAATAGCACACTCAATTTACAAGGAAAGCACACATACAAGGAATGTAGTGTACAAATAGAATACTACACAAATTGAATACTACACCTTTTTTCAGTGTTTAAGAAATGCCTCTGTAATAATTAAGACAGTAAATCCTAATAATATGTAAGTTATTAAATGGAACACAGAAATACATCGTCTGTTCATGCTTACAAGAGGCCTAAAGTTTTGATCTGTAATTTCAGAGAACTAGAATAGGGAAATAAATAGATCTTAGTCATTTGAAAAACAGAAGGCAGTTCCATCATAGCAACAAATAAAGAACAATCACAAATATTCTGAGATATTAATAGCAATAGCACTTAGACTTATATACTGTTTCATAATGCTTTACAGTCCTCTCTAAGCGGTTTACAGAGTCAGCATATTGCCCTCAACAATCTAAGTCTTCATTTTACCGACCTCAGAAGGATGGAAGGCTGAGTCAACCCTGAACCAGTCAGGATCGAACTTCTGGCAGTCTGCAAAATTAGCCTGCAATGCATTCTAATCACCGCACCACCATGGCTGTTTTCATCCCAAACAGAAATTTATTCACCCCCAAATACTTAATAAATCAGAAAGTAGACAGTCCAATGTAGAAATACATGTAGTCTTCGACTTACGATCACAATTGATATCTGAATTTCTGTTGTTAAGCAAGGTGGTTGTTAAGTGAGTCACATCCAATTCTATAACCTTTTTTGCAATGTTAAACAAATCACTGCCACTGTTAAATGACACAGGCAGTCATCAAGTACATTCAGTTTTCCCCATTGACTTTTCTTACTGGAAGATGGCTGGCAAGATCACAAATGGTGTCACATGACCCTAGGACGCTGCAACTGTCATAAATACATATCAGTTGCCAAGCACAAAAGTTTTTATCAAGTGACTACAAGATGCTATGAAGGTTGTAGTTGTAAAAACCAGTCATAAGTCATTGTTTTCAGTGCCACTGTAACTCGGAATGGTAACTAAACAAATGGTTGTAAGTCAAGAACCACCCGTGTAAAATTCTAAAGTTCTCCTGATTTGCATGACAAATCAAATATTTCAAATATTCAATTTATTCTCTAGCCCTAAACAAACTATGTAATCTTTGGTGTCATATTTTCTTTTAAAAATATAAAATATGATAAAAATAGGTCAGAAATTAATGCCATACAAATTAATTTTCTTCATTTTCAAAAAGTTACACTTAGAATTTTAAACATGTAAGATACAATATTATTTTCACTAAATGTAATTTAAAATCTGTTCTTCTCACTAACCGGATGATATATGTTAAAAAATCCCTTGCAGGTTGGCAGCCTATAGCGTTCATCAATTTTTTCCACTCCTCTTACAGTGAGAAATACACCAATTGGAGAACCCAAAGCAAAGAAAATATTTGGTTCAAAATCAAGCGTGTTGTATACCACGGACACCTACAAGACATAAAAGTATATTGTTTTTAAAAAGAAAAGAAATAATGATCTGTTTTATGTCAGCCAATTCAGTTTCAGCCTATTAACATGTATCCCCAGACTGGACATAACAAAGTTGATTTTGGAAACAGCAAATTGCAAAATGCCTTTCAATTGAAAGCATTTTATGTGAAATTAATGCTCTTTGAGTAGGTTCATAATAAACCAGGTGCACATTCTATCATCTGTACTCCAGCTTCTGAGGAATATTTTATGTTTTCACTTTATTCTCTAATACACAATCCCTTATCTGTAACTGTATAGGCTGTGCAGAAAAGACTGTGGTCCAAAAGGAAATAATTATACCAGGAAACAAAATGTATTCATTTACATCATATATATATTTTACCTGGCCTGTCCCCACTTCAAAAAATTCATAGTCTATATGTGCGGATGAAACGGATGCTCCAAATGGGCGCTTTCGTTTGGATGCCTCTTGAGGAATGGCAGGTTCTGAAGATGCAGCAGCCGAAGAAAACTTAACTGTCTGAGCAACTTCTTCCATTGCAGCCTTTTTCTTTAGCAATGCCTTTTTTTGTTCCTATTGAAACAAAGATTTTTAAAAACTGAAGAATCAAAGAATTATTCTTAAATAAGTATGTGCATTTGTATTTGTACATACAGACACACACACACACACAGACTCTAACTTTGTTAGAGGTTCAATTATCTTTTCTTCATGATCCTCTGAAACTGCTCAAAGTATCAGGCAGAATTCTTTTTTTATTTTTTATTTCAATTCCAGGAAAGCCAAATTGTCTAAATCCTTTTTCATCTGTTTATTATTTCTGTTTTATTTGCTACAATTTTCACTTTAAAAATTCATTTAATTTCTCTTCTATGATGCACCTATAGAATCTTCAATTTCCCCCCCGCCATTTATGGAAACATTTTCTATAATATTTCTGGCTAATTTCTTTTTCTATCAATTGATCTAATTTGCCTCATTTTGCTTCGGAGCTTTTCTGATGGATTATTTATAATCCAAACATAAAAATAAGTCAATTACACAGACGAAGATAAATAGCAGGCTTCTCTTTTCCCCCCACTGTCATTCTCTCTATAGGTTTAAGGGTTTAAATCCCTGCAGTTTTCTTGGTAAGATTTTTCACAGCTTTCCACTTACCCCAAACTGGCTCTCAGGGTTTCAAATACAAGATTCTAACTAGGAGCTGAATGTTAAATATTTGTTCATAATACTTTACAAAAGGTGTTTCTTCCACATATAGGGTCAGTAAAATATGTTATCACCCTGCTTATTTTGTATTTCATCATATTTCTGTGATGAAATGTTAATATTCAAACAGAGACAAAAGGAGACTCGGTGAGATTGTTTCCCAAAGCAAAACTACCATTCCCACCTGTTTGGCTGCTCTGTCTTTTACGAAGTTTGCTATCTTCTTCCGAGGCCCAAGAGGTATTCCCATTTCCTTCAGGTCATCAATTGTACACAGCAACTTTCAAAATAAAATGAGGGAAATCAAAAATTTTATTTTTCCTTTAAAAAAGTACAAATACAAAATACATTTCCCTATATCTGGTTATTTAACAAAAAGAAGTATAAACATTTTAGTAGTACAGGTAGTCCTTGATTTACAACAGTCCGTTTAGTCACCATTCGAATTTACAACAGCACTGAAAAAAGTGAGCCAGATTCACTTAACAATTATGTTACTAACTTAATAACTCCAGTGATTCACTTAACAATTGTGGCAGGAAAGGTTGCAAAATGAGGCAAAATGTACTTAACAAATGTTTCACTTAACAACAGAAATGTTGGGCTCAATTTTAGTCGTTAGTCAAGGACTCACATATACATTGACAATTACCATGAATCTTGGGAGGCAAGTTAAGATACTCCAGTATAATCAAGTCTGTGTAATTGAAAGAACAGCTATTTCCCCACATTTATTCTTGCTTTGTAGACTGAAAGCAGTAGGAGCCAGAGCTTTTAAAATAGATCAAAATACATGTTAAAAACCAATAGCGTAAAGCTAATCTATTATTCCCCAAATGTCATCACAGAGAAATCTTAAGTAAAATAGGTTATTGTGACCAATAAATCATATTCATTCAGCTTACCACTGTGATAGCAATGTAGCTGCAGCACTATTATCTTGTGTTTCAATTTTAGTTTTTAATTCATTTTAATTTATGTCTAGAAATTAAGCTTTTATTTTTCTACATCCTCTCAACTCTGAAGGAACAGGTTACTATTTTGAAAAGATTCAATGATTTAAAACAAGCTCTTTCCAATCTCAAGAGTTTAATTTGGATAATTTAACTCTAGGAGTGATAGTGACAAAGGCATAGGCAATTCATTTCTCAGCTTCAACTTGCCAGGATACTGGCCTCTAACCTACCAGTGAACATCTTATGCCAATTGCAGTTCAACTCTTTCTCAAATCCCTGGCTGCTGATCATGAAACTTCAATGAATATATTGAAAGGATCTACTTGCTGCTCAACTCTCACCAAAGGTAAAAGCTACAAATTCAGTTCAACTTCATTGGCTTGTCCTCCAGTCAAAGAGCTATCGCCTTCACTAGATCAACACCAATGCCAACTCCAGCACAATGACATTTGGCAACATATAATGCCATATGGCTGCTCTCATGGAGTAGTTGGTTGAATGCTAAATATGAGGATCCTGCTCTCTTTGGTGTTTTGAGGCAATATGAAATCCTTTTTCACAGGAAGCCAGCCTTGCCCGCCCTC
>JANHJO010006414.1:16521-33220 GCA_032468235.1 Pseudoxyrhopus heterurus | reverse complement strand
AATAGGTTTAATATATAAATAATAGGTTTCTATACTTTTATCCATGAAAATTTTTCCTTCAATAATCGTTACTCCTTCTCTCTAACCATGTGTACCATTTTTCCCAACTATTGTAATAATATATTTTCTATATATTTGCAATGTTTTCCTATTCAACTTTGAAGTTTGAAGGCATCCCTTAACTTCTGATCTCAAAATGAGACAATAGCCTGTCAGACATCTCAAGGTAAATACCACACATCCAGAGGAAATGTATTTCTATCTATTCCGGAAAGCAGCCTTACTCATTACCAGCATCTATACAGTCAACATTCAGAAGCTTGCTGGGAGCCAATACATTCATCAGCCAAAACATATTTATCATCCCAGCATGTGAGGAGAAAGCAAGAGACTGTAAGGGAACATTTTGTATGAAATCCTGTACAACTTACCATCTGGAATATCCTCATGATCATCATCAATTCCACGTTTAACTACTCTTGGTCTGGTCTGATCATCTTGTGTGGTGCCCCATTCATCTGGTATTGAAGAAGGCTGGAACTGAACTATAACCTGAGATAAAATCAGTGTATCACATTTATACCCAATTTAACATACTATGATATTATGCAATAACACATATGCTATAGCTTAGGTGGATTAAATTCATGGGAACTACCGATTTTTTGCCAAGAAAACGTAGATAAGGCCTGTCCAAAAATTCAGTGCCTTCTTAAATGTAGCAACATGTTACGAATCTGTTGGTGATATCCATTTTACTCACTGAATTCATTGAGCCCTAACCCCAAGTGGATTTGCCCCGCAAAGTGATTTTCCCATGTATTTTCCCAGGAAACATAGATAAGGCAGGCTCTAAGACAGATCAGCTATCACTTAAAGTAGGGTGATCAAAGACAGATATGACTAATGGCTCTTTAAAAAGCATAATGGTACCATTTTAGGCCCCGTTTTAGCAGCATGCTTTCCAACCACTTCAAACTAATTGGATATTGGATATTTTTTCCCAATGTTGGTACTTTTCAGGGTTTTAAGAATGGAAATTGTAATAGGAAGCCTCTGGAAGTCAAACCATTCCAATTCTCTTCCTTAAACTTCCAGAATCTACCCTTAAAACTACCCCAAACCACCTGAAGAGAAGACATTTCAACCTTCCCCTTTTGCCCAAACAGACTCCTGCTTCTGTATCCAATTATGATCATCCTCCAAAGTGATAATACAAATACATTACTGATGCCTCCAGAGTATCTAATTAAGCAACATTCTCATTACCTTAGGATTATGCATAACAAAAGTTTCTCCACCTGGAAATTCTAATCGCCGATGCCACTGATTTGTGGTAACAGCTTTCTTATACTCGGCCTACAACAAACATCAATGATATATCTTGAATATCAAGAAGCCACATCAAAGGACAATGTGACAAGAAGATAATTTAAGTTCATTTATAGTATTATATTAAACCTCAAATTGTTCCCACAACAAAGATTATGCATTTCCTACCAATTAATCGAATTTCTAAAGGCAGCCACTATTTAAATATAATGAAAACTACGAAGACAAATATGTTTTGCCATAGTGTTTCATGCCTCAGATGCTCTGGCACTTGCCCCTGGTTTGAAGCCACAATGAAAGTCAGATATCAACAATATGAAATTCTATTTTCAGCTAATGCAGCATGGAGTGCCCTAGTTTCAAAACATATTGGCTGTATGATGAAATAATCTAGATTGAATATTAAGTATAACTGAACTTAATCTAGTATAATTTATTTTGGCAACTGAATAAAAATTATTAGTTAGTTTACCCCACTATTCATGTGGCAATTTAATACCAGGTTGTGCCACATATAATCTATTTAGTATAAAGTAATTTTGCATTTTTTTAAAAAAACAGAAACCCAATTTTCAATAATTTATACTAAAATGTTGTTTTAAAATTAATATTACAGCAACATTTTTATAAGGTTAACTCAAAGGGCACAAAATAATAAAATGATTTTTAAAATAGATTCATTTGGAAAATCTTGCTGCCCTATGTGCTTTATATAAAAGGAACTGATGATAATATGGATGTGGTAGCACATTATTTTATTATTCAGAAGAAATTTTACTTTTGAATTTGGAATTTTAAAAAAATCTACAGCTTACATTGTTGCCTTCCTTTTTAAAAATACTCACCTCTAGTTTTTCACTGAAATCCTCAGTATAAGGAATAAATCTGCTGTCCTTATCTCCCTTATAAAACCAAGTACATCGTCTTACTTCAGATTGTTGTTCTTCCCAATATACAGCTTTCCTCACACGGTCATATAGATGAACATCATAACGTCCTCCATCAGTACTCAAGACTACATTCTCTGGATCAGGTTGCACTAAAGATTAAGAAGGAAGTTATTACTTTATCAACCTTTCTCATCTAATCTGTGGATATTGGAAATGAGAAAGCTTCAAGTTTTACATTGAACAGTGATATTTTGTTTCTGAACTAAAGCTTCTATTGGAAAATGAGGGCAAATTGGAAAGTTTTCTAGATTTACTGTTGAATCTCTTTCGTTGTTCCACTTTGCTCATTGGTGATGTCAGAATCAGACAATATGCAAAATCCACCAGCACAGTAGAATAGAAAAGTTCAGTAGATACCATAAAACAAGAACAAGAAACAGGAGAAATAATCTGAAAACTAGGGGGAAATCCTCTTTGAGTAATGAAGTATTCAGTATCTAATCTTGTTAATTTGAAATGATTAGAGTTTTGTCTGAAGAATCTTGACAGAATCGCTCATTACTCAAACATATGACTTTATGGAACTTTCCGTAGTATATATTTAAAAATAAAAATCCAATAAAACTGGGGGGGGGAGTATATAAACTGAGAGCAAACCCTACTCCTTACTAGCACTGATGATGTTGCCTAGTTTGGGTAATGAAATGTCCACAAGAAAACAATCAAACTCAGAGAGCAAGCACCAAGGATTACTCAATGTTACCTGCTTATTTATTGAGAATACCCATTTTAAAAGAACTCTCTAAAAGCAGAAAATGGTCAATGGTCAAAGTTGAAGTTTTGAGGTGCAGATTTTTTTTAAAAACAGTTTTATTAAGATATCTTCCATTTCTCCTTCATGTTCTTCTTTGAAACTACAAGGAATTGTCTTGCCAATTTTCAGCAGTCCCCACTAACTTAGGCTCCAAAAGTTCTCTCAATGAAGAATGAAGGCACAACAGAAAAATATTGGTTTCTAACCAAACAAAATGTTACCGTATATGTTCTGGAATCTGGATTATTGCCTTACCTGGTAGGTTCTGGATGTAGAAGTAAATTATTATACCAGGAAAAGCATCTTTGGAAATAATTTGAAACAAGGATCCAGGCCTATTCCATGTCACTATTTTACCTGCTCTTTGGCCTCCTTTTTAAATAAGGAAGGAAACAAGCTGAAACTTTTTGTACAGACATTTCCATGTGTGGCCATTAGTCAACTCTTCTCTATCAGTTTGCTCAGCGTAACTGAAATATTTTCTTACAAATGTACCTATAAGTTTAAAGTTATGATTTATATCTTTGTTATAGTAAATGCAGATTGTGTATTTATAGACTGTATTTGTCTGTACAGTATATAATGAAGGAGTCAGATGTTTTCCCATCATAACTGCAGAAGAACTGTATCATTTTAAAACAAGGGAGAACAGTTGTTTATTCTTACTTAATACAGTAATTTGGTTTCAGTCCTTGTCCTATAATGTCCATCATCTGCTGCTCAATTTATGAAGTCAATTATTCTTTTTCCACATAGCTGGGCCAGTTTTTAACAAAAGCATGACAAGAAGCATAATGTGATGGGGGAGGGGGAGCGGGCAAACCTAGTACTTCCCAGATTTCTTTTCCTCTAGTTTTCTGCCTGAGTCACATTCTGTAATTTCCTTTAATCGTAGCATTTTCATAATTATGTGGACTAATTTTTGTATTCAGCCTTACCTCAACTAGAAGGACAAATACCAACTAGGAAGAGGGAAGTTGTTTGGGTGCAGGAAATAAAGCAAAATATGAATTGAATCTCAACTAGGATCTCTATATAAAGATAATCTCAAAGAATGGATGCAATAGTCATTACAAAAACATGAGTTTAGCCTGAAAAGACAAGTGGGGTGGACTTTGATAGGTACCTAGCAAAGCAATACCTATTAGTAGTACAAGTTTTCATGTTGCATGCAAGGATCTGCAAGAGCAGCATTTAAGTTAGTTTGATCGATACTGGTTCTTTATGGTCCTGAGGATATAAAATTGCACACATTTTATTTTCAATTTAAGACCAAATTTTAATGCAGAGCTCTGTCTAATTCAAGTCCTCCTCAAGTATTATAGATCTACATTAAGAAAATTAATGAGTTGGGTGTGGCATAGCTTTGCTCTCAGTATTGCACTTAATAGTTACTCTTCCCATCATTGAGAGCAAGTATGTTTAGGGGAAAAGCCTTCAAGATACACAGATCCAGTTTCTTCTGCAAACATTTGCAGCACAGGAATGCAAACTGAGGTGGTATGCTAGAGGGGATAATCTACATCTCAGTTCGTTTCACAATCCCAAAGTATTCCCAAATTGCATTACCAAAATCTAATGGTAAATTCACTTATTTTCAGTAGGGTGATGTTTTGGTCTTTTCAGGAAAAACAAGGATGAAAATGGATACATTAAGTTACTGAGAAGCAAAATACATAGCTTCCCAGCGCTACCCCTTCTCCCCATCTACTTAGTAGCATCACTGCATCATCTTGCATGCCTTCAGAGGCTGAAATAATAATATAAAAATAAAAATAAAAAATAGCCACCAGACTAGAAATTCTGGGCTTAGACAATCTTGAACTGCGACGCCTGCGGTCTGATCTAAGCATAGCCCACAAAATTATCTGCTACAACGTCCTACCTGCCAATGACTTCTTCAGCTTCAACCACAATAATACACATGCAAACAATCGATACAAACTCAAGGTAAACCGCTCCAGACTTGATTGCATTCCCAGTCCTCTGGGGATGGGGCGGCATAGAAATTCCAATAAATAAATAAATAAATAAATATGACTTCAGCAACAGAATAGTTAACGTCTGGAATACTCTACCTGACTCTGTTGTTACAGCCTCAAATCCCCACAGCTTTAACCTCAAATTGTCCACTGTGGACCTCACACCATTCCTAAGATGTCCGTAAAGGGGGTGTGCATAAGCGCACCAGCGTGCCTACCGTCCCTGTCCTACTGTTCCTATTATTTACCTATATATACTTGCTTATTTTTATGTTTACACTTTATCTATATATGTTTGACAAAATAAATAAATAAATAAATAAAATGTCAGTATGCTATAGTTATAGAGAAAAACAAATATTTAATTATTAAAATGCATGCTTTTCAACATGATACTGGTTTTCCAATGTTGGGTACGCATGCATATGCTTTCGCTTTCTTTCTATATGTATACAGGCAATCCTCAACTTAAAACCATTCATTTGGTGACAGTTTAGATTACAATGGCACTGAAAAAAAGTGACTTTTGACCATCTTTCATACTTACAACTTTGCACAATCCTTGTGGTCACATGATCAAACTTTGGACACTTGGCAACTGGCATATATTTATGGCAGTTGCAGGGTCCCAAGGTCATGTGATCACCTTCTGCAAACTTCTGACAAGCAAAGTCAATGGGAAAGCCAGATTCACTTAACAACTGTGTTACTAACTTAGCAACTGCAATGATATACATAACAACTAAGGCAAGAAAGGTCATAAAATGGGAAAAACTCACTTAACAATTGCCTTATTTAACAACAGAAATTCCGCTCCCAATTGTGGTTGTAGGTTGAGGGCTACCTGTTTATGATACTAAATATGATTCAATTGTAAGCATGCTAAATAGGCAATTTCCCCCCCCACTCATTTGTGTCTGATTTTCATCAGCTGACTGGACAAGTCCCTGAAGTTTCCTTGGCAACATTTTT
Organism: Pseudoxyrhopus heterurus; assembly: GCA_032468235.1. NCBI lineage: Eukaryota > Metazoa > Chordata > Lepidosauria > Squamata > Pseudoxyrhopus > Pseudoxyrhopus heterurus. Next base: position 27,230 of record JANHJO010006414.1, on the reverse strand, counting down.
CAAAAATGGTTTGCCATTACCTCCTTCCTAAGTCTGAGAGAAAGTGATTGGCCCAAAGTCACTTAACTGACTTTGGACCTAAGGTAGGATTCAAACTGAAAGTATCCCAGTTTTTAGCTTGATGCCTTAACCACTACACCAAACTGGCTCCCTCTCTTTACCCATTTTAATTTCAAAATATCCAGCCTCAAAATATTTTACCTTGGAAATATTGCAAACTCAAAACTCTTCTAAATCTTGAAAGCAGTTAGTTCAAAATGATTTGAACATACTCATTAAGAGTAAGCCTCCCTGAAAACAGTGGAACTTAATGGCAATTAGGCACAAATCTTTGGATCCGCTTGCTCAAAGAGCAAGTGGCAACCATGGCTAGCTTTCTTTAGTGCACCAACTCCAGGTGGTATACTGTACAACCATAGAAGCAAATTACAACACCCTAACAAAAAAGTAACAACACAAAATTTAGAGGGAGATCATGCCATAAGTCAGGTACCACATCCGAAAAAATATGCTGACAAACGACATTGTTTCAAGAAAGAGAACTGAAGAGTGTCTCTTCTAGTGGAACACAGGGAATACAGCAAATAAACCAGTTCTATGTGCTAAAGAGCTTTACAAACACCTTGAATGGAATCCCACTGTAAACATGTGCACTCACATAGGGGTCTTAAATGGACATACTGAGGTTCCCTTAAAACTACTCATGCTGTTACATTTTGCACCAATTGCAGCCTCTAGGTCAGGGGTGTCAAACTAGCAGCCCACGAGCCGGATGCGTCACACGTAGGCCACACCCATCCCAGCTCTGAGAAGGGGAAAAACATTGCAAAATGTCATGTGACGGCAACGTGACCCCGTGAGTTTGACACCCTGCTCTAGGTGGTCTTCAAAGGCAACCCCATGTAATATGCATTTTCAATAGTCCAACTGTGAGGTGACTAAGGCATGAGTGACCACAAGCAGAGCCTCCTATTTTAGCAGTGATAACTATTAGCACACTAGAGTTAGCCACAGCTATCACTTGTTCATTTAGCAGGAGTGGCAGGTCCAAGGGGACCCTACCCTTAGTTGTGAACTGGGTTTAAGTGAGGGAATGCTACTCAAGGAACAGGAAACAGGCCAAAAACAGAACGTAAGAATAAAATATAGAAATATTGAAATGTGAAGTTGTATTGAATTGTTCACATAAAGTCAATTTTAATAAGTCTTTTAATAGTTTTATCATGATGCTGGGGTTACCAAATCTGAATTGCAGAAATCCAGTACACCCTGGAGATGGCAAGAAAGAGGTCTGTATCTTATTAGTGGTCATCTAGACTTCTGCAGCCCAGATTTTTTAGCCCCAGTGGTAAACAGGGATACAAAACCCCATATTTTTCTGTATTTTTGGTATTCCTCTGTGGACCCAGATTCTGAAAATAAGAAATTAAATGTACTTGTTTAGTACATGGGGTTTGTGTCAAGACATCAATATTCCAAGCAAGTAAAGTATTGGACTGAAGCCAGGGTATCCCTGGGATCAAAGCAGTCGGGAGGGTGGACACAGCTGTGCAATCCAAGTTTCAACCTTTGTGTGTGTGTGTGCGCGCATGCACGTGCAAGTGATACATGATAGCAGAGCTATGATTACAAGCCACTAACTTGATTTTTTTGACCTACTCATCCCCTTTTCTAATACTTTTGACTGCTACTGCACATTATTTCATTTTATAATAATGCCTCTAGTAGGGCCTATATTGGAATAGATGCATTCTTGGGTGTATAAGCTGTGCCTTTGTTGCTTTGCAATATACTAGTTTCCCTTTGTTTTAATTAGAAACAATTGAAATTAGATAATCATATCTCTCAGATTAGTACTTTTGGAAATTTTCCTCAAAGCTTCCTTACTAATAAAAAAAACTCCAATGAAGGAAGTTTAACTAACAAAAAAGATAAAAGGTAACGCTGCAGGTTATAAGTTACTTTTATACCCAAAAGATTGAAGAGTTATATTGGCATCTCATTCCCCCCCTCACTGGATTTATTATATTAAAACTATTAAAAAAAAAGAATTCAGACTTCTCTTCTTGCACATCATTTTGACAATTCCCACGCAGGAATTGTCAAAATGGTGCCATCCAGATGGTTGGGCTACAATTCCACCTCCCGGCCAATACGGTCAATGGGTCAATCCTTTTGCGGGACTTTTTGCGGGAAGGCTGCCATAGACGTACGAATAGGGGTGGTCTGCAGTAATAACTGCATAGAGAAGGAAGACTAAAAAAACCGATGCTTCCGGGGGAGGGGGCGCAAAACAGCCAACATTCGCCGTTACAGGCATCGCGTCCGCCCACTGTACCTGCAGGTAATCCATCCGGTTCAGACTCAGTTCCATGGCAATGGGCAATGGGCAAGTTACCAAGGCTGGCTTCGGCTTCTTCTTTCCAGTACTCCACGGGCATCAGTATCGCGAAAGCTTAGGGCCTAAAACTATCTCCGGTCCTCGTTACTATGGCGACGAAGCAAGTTTGCCTAAACCCGACAATGCCCTGGTTTTTTATTGGAGGCGGTGCGCTCCTGGGCGGGACGCTTCGCTTTAAACGCGCCTCGTGATTGAAGAAAGAGCTGTCACTCAAGCAAAATAAATCCCCAGCTCGGGATTAAAAACTCAAATGTGTCTGAATCTGGAGGTGCTCCCAAGGAGGAGGCGAAGTTACGCAAGTGGAGTCTTGGGTTTAGTAGTAGAGCAAGGCTTGCTGGGGGATTCTTGGGGCTGAAATCAACACATTTCACAGTTGTCAAGTTTGAGAAACACCGGGTTAGATGAAGGCATTTTATTATCGCATAAGCTTTCCCCTCGAAGCGTGTGTTCAGGCCGGCGCTACCCATAGTTAACTGATTGTGTAATTGTTAACGGTTGTATGTGGTTAGCCAAGAACCGTGATTTACTCAGATAATTTACAGGCTTACACAATTCACTAGAATACAACTAACAAGTTGGTATAATATGCCTATTAATGGTCGTATAGTTTGTGGTTCATCGTGCTGGGCAACATAATCGGTGTGTGCAGCATTATCTTTTAGTTGAAGGTACATAGAGAAAAATGTGAACAAATTTTAAATAGTAACATGCGAAAAAAAATCATGACAAGTTAATTTTGAGCAGAGTGACCATAAATGGTATGATGTGAATGCGTACAGTGCAATTTGTATCTGTTAAAAGTTCATGTGGTTCCACATGGCTTAGCCGGATCAGTGAATACAGGTAGTCCTCGACTTACGATCATTCAGTAGCCCAGGACCCCACCCCCAGTGTTCTGCCTAACACTGCAAGGGGGAGAGCCTGGATTGCATGGCTGCCTTGGTTAATGACAGCAATAACTTGATCGTAATTATGGGCTCAATTTGTGGTCATAAGTCAAGGACTACCTCTTCTGGACTATATAAATTAGAATATTGTAATCACCTCTTACCAGGTTGCAATATAGAGAGATGGGAAACCATTTAGCTCTTCCTTCTCTCAGTTATTCCTCAGCAGCAAGTATATTTAAGATATTTTGCTACCAAGGTTTTCACATAGATAGCTTGTGTGATCTGCACCCAAACAACTGCATTGAATAAATCATTGGAAGTTGACCACAGGATCATGCAAACACAGCTAATTGAACATTCAATGATGTTTGAAGGTCATTGCTTTCTTTTCTAATCCTTTTTTTTTGGGTGATGCATATTCATAGCAATAGCACTTAGACTTATATACCGCTTTACAGTGCTTTACAGCCCTCTCTAAGCAGTTTTACAGGGTCAGCATATTGCCCCCAACAATCTGGGTCCTCATTTTACCCACCTCAGAAGGATGGAAGGCTGAATCAACCTTGAGCTTGGTGAGATTTGAACTGCCAAATTGCAGACAGACAGCAGTCAGCAGAAGTAGCCTGCAGTACTGTACTCTAACCACTGCACCACGGTGGCACATTCATCTTCATACAGTAAGCCTTTTGGGTAGAGGTGGTTTGAATATTATTCATTTTATATTAGCCACTGAGAACTTTTTCAGCTAAATTTAGAACAAAAATAAATTAGGACAGATAAACTGAAATATAGAACCACTTCTTTTAAAATAATAATCAGTTCAGATCAAGCTGCTTTATACTCTTCATTTGAATCTTACATAGTACTGAAAAAGTATTCTAGAAATGAAAGTTGAAGTCAGAATTGGTGCAAATGCCATAGTTAACTTGGAAGTTTGGATGTAAATAAAATAAACTCAAAAGTACTTGTCTGCATTCCATATATTTTAACGGGAGTGCAGCAGCCTTCCTATCTTCTCATTCCTTTAGATCAAACTCAGACATAAACTTTCTTTAGCCTGTTGTCTTCATCCTCCTTTTTAAAGTTCATACTTCTCCAGATCTTTTGCCTGTTTTAGTCTTAAATACTTTTTATAATCTCTTTCAGAGAGAGAAAATGTACACTAAGGTTGAAGTTGTACAATTGCATTCCATTTCTAGCTTTAAAGCAAATCATTCCCATTATAAAATCCTACAGTATGTCACTCTATAACTTTCCACTGGCTTAACTACTTAATTTTGGCTTACCCTTCTTCCTGTAATCTTCCCAGTCTTTAATAACAGATTTAAAAAAAAACACCCATTATCTTTATCTTTATTAAAATTTATATGCCGCCCGACTCCCAAAGGACTCCGGGCGGCGCACAACATATTAAAACAACATTGAGAAGTTAAAATACATAAAAAGAACATACTCCCAACATATGGTTCAGCCCCAAGCCTGCCGGCACAGCCAGGTCTTGAGTGCCTTGAGGAACGGTATCAGGCCGGAAATGGTCCTGATCTCTGGGGGAAGATCGTTCCATAGGGTCAGAGCCATCACAGAGAAGGCCCTTCCCCACGGGCCTGCCAGCTTGCATTGTTTCGCTGATGGGACCCGCAGCAGGCCAACCCTGTGCAATCTGACTGGGCGCTGGGAGGCGAATGGTGGTAGGAGGCGGTCCCGCAGATAACCTGGCCCTGAGCCATGTAAGGCTTTAAAGATCATAACCAACACCTTGAATTGGGCTTGGAGGCCAATCGGAAGCTAGTGCAGTTCGCGCAAGAGAGGTGTTACATGGGTGTACCGAGGTACACCCACTACTACTCGCGCGGCTGCATTCTGGACTAACTGCAGCCTCCGAACACTTTTCAAAGGTAGCCCCATGTAGAGCACGTAGCCCAACTTCGAGGTGATTGCAGTAGTCCAACCTCGAGGTGATAAGGGCATGAGTGACTGTGAGTAGAGACTCCCGGTCTAGGAAAGGCCGCAACTGGTGCACCAGGCGAACATGTTTACTATTTACTTCAAACAAATGAGTGTAGAATCACATTTGGAGCACATTAACTAATTAATTATATCACAGCTATACTCATGATAAATTGTTACCAATTACTTTTTTTAGATGGATATATTAAGAAATAGTGATCTAAAGCCAATCATTTTAATAGTTAATTTGGAATTTTGTGTTATGTTAAACTGTTTCAATTGTTTCATATCTGATGCAGTTATTGTATTTTGCCCTAATACTACCTGCAATAAATCCAGAAACATGACTCATACACTATCAGCGGAAGATCTCTATATTGTCAGTTAGCTGGACTTATTTGATTTATAGATTTAAATGAGAGAAGAAGTTCCGTCTTTACATTCCTCATGGGTGCTATTGGAAACACTACAGTATCCTGTTATAGTTTTCTATCTATTAAACTGCAGCACTTCTAAATATGACACACTTCTATTCATTATTTAATTATTTAATTAAATTTCATGGCAGTTTGTTGATCCTTGACCTGTACCCAAGAAAAGCCTTTCTGGAAAATTGAACTTCATTCAGAAATGTGAGCTCAAGAGTCCAGGAAGACTTGAGCATGGCTGGAAGATTGCTTCATATGGATTCCATTATTTGGAAACTCCTTACACTATATTTCTGCCAAGAGTATATATGTTGATAGTATTTTGTTCAGATATGCAATAAATAAGAATAGTTTTTATAACTGCATTTTTAGTTAAGAAAATCCCTAGTAACTGTTAATAATAAACTATTTAAAAGTAAGATGATTTTGGTAATGAAATCACAACAAAAGGCTGCATGAAAAAGATGCGTGTTAGCCCTTGGCTAATAGCACAATTTCTAGGAAGATGAAAAAGTGATTCATATTGAAACTATGCCATAAGCTATGTTATCAATCTGTATTTCCATTAGATAATTGAAAATTCAGTCTTCTGTTTTTAGTCAATTAAATAAGAAGGCAAACAAAGAATAAAAAGAGGATACAGGGTCTCAGTTTTTTAATGTCTGCTCCTTCCCCAAGAAGACAAGTTAGCAGTTGCTTTTTAGGGATAGTATTATTTTGAAGAAATCAACTCCAGAGAAGAACTGAATTTTCCAGTATGGTTTTATAAGGAATTATTTTGTATTATATTGCACAAGATATTTCATATTTATAGCACTGATTTGGACTATATCAGTTTTAGGAAATTTGTGGCCCAGTCATTAATATTCTTAATATTCTTAATAGCCTGGTAATCTTCCAGAAAGCATTAAAAACTTGGCTTTGCCGGCAGGCTTGGGGGTGATATGGATGATTATGAGCGAATGCAGTTAGATGTTTTTAGATTGTTTTAAGTTTTTATGTTGTTGTTAGTTGCGAAGTCTTGTCCGACCCATTGCGACCCCATGGACAACGTTCCTCCAGGCCTTCCTGTCCTCTACCATCCCCCGGAGTCCATTTAAGCTTGCACCGACTGCTTCAGTGACTCCATCCAGCCACCTCATTCTCTGTCGTCCCCTTCTTTTTTTGCCCTCCATCGCTCCCAGCATTAGGCTCTTCTCCAGGGAGTCCTTCCTTCTCATGAGGTGATCAAAGTATTTGAGTTTCATCTTCAGGATCTGGCCTTCTAAAGAGCAGTCAGATACTAATGGTTGCCAGTAAAGCTATTTCACCCTGATTCTTTTAAAAATGGCCTGTCAAGGATCGTTACCAGCCTTTGATCCTCGCCATTTCGCTGTGCCGCCTTCCTGCCGGACCACCCTTCCAATCCTCAGTGCTAAACAGCTGGGCTGCAGCCAGCAAACTTTCTCCCTTGGAGGGAGGAATGTCCGTACTGCTAAGAGGGGACTTCCAGATTCTCCTGTCAGCTGTTCGGCGGATCAGACACCGTGGAGGGGCAGGGCTTCCTTCTACCCATAATTAATTATGGTTTATGTTGCTAGCCCTATATATTATGCTGGCAGCCAGTGGAAGCTGACGCTGTTTTCATTTTTGTTTGAGTTAAGACTGTGTACCTGCCCTTCCGACCGAGTAAACCACTCGTTGACTTTGGCGTTTTCAGAGTGTTCTTTATCTGTGGCGGAGGGGAGCGACAGTTCTAACATTGCCTCTGTGGCACCTTTCTCTCACCCATCATGTCAACGTCTGAGACAGCGCGGCGTTCAAAGTTGCTACAATGCATCATTTTGGAATCGCCACAGATGCGTGCATGGGGGGCACAGATAGGTTTCAGCTAATGGGACTCACACTGGGAGAGGAGCCAGGAAGGCAAGCCAGCTGTGGTCAGTTCGGAGGCCATCCAGGCCTGAAGAGTACTTGCTGGAGCCGGCCAGGGAGCAACCTGGCTTGAAGAGTATTTGCTGGAGCCAGGCCCAAAAAGTACTTGCTAGAGCCAGCTGGGAGCAACCGGGAACAGGAGGGCAGGGCGTGCTGAGTCCGTATAGCCAGCCGGCTAGTAATGCTGGCTAGAAACCCTTTTACTTGTATTGTCCACCACGTGCCAAGCTGAAACTCCAGTAAAGAGACCCGTTCTGCTCACAATGTGGCCTCTTCTTTTGCTAGCTTGGTTTGGAACCGTGACACACCACTTGTATGCAATCTAAGGTGAAAAGATAAAATGTTGCTTTCCTTTTCTGGAAAATGTTGTTTTCCTTTTCCTTTTCAACTATCTTGCATGAGCTGCATTGGCTTCCTGTTGGTCTCCATATACAATTCAAGGTGTTGGTTATCACCTTTAAAGCCCTACATGGCTCAGGGCCAGGCTATCTCCGAGACCGCCTTCTACCACCACATGCCTCCCATCACCCGGTTAGATCTCCCAGAGTTGGTCTCCTTCGAGTCTTGTCAGCCAAACAATGTCGGCTGGCGGGCCCACGAGGAAGAGCCTTCTCTGTGATGGCTCCGATTCTGTGGAACCAACTTCCCCCGGAGATTAGGACCATCGCCAGCCTGGTCATCTTTCGGAAAGCTTTGAAGACCTGGCTGTGCCGACAGGCTTGGGGGGTGATATGAATTTTATGATTGTAAATTTTTAGAATTGTTTTAATGTTTTTATTCTACCTTGTATTTTTACTATTGTGAGCCACCCGGAGTCTTTCGGGAGCGGGCAGCATACAAATTAAATAAATAAATAAAATAAATAATAAAGTAAATAGGATTATCTTCTAAACAAGTGGCGATTTGTCATTTAAGTTTGTTCTGTGTGTTATCGGGGAATCCCTAAAAACTCATCGCAGCATCTCGTTCTGCTTCTTCTATCTAACAGAGCACTAATAAATTAATGCAGCGTTTCTCAACCTCAGCAACTTCAAAATGTGTGGACTTCAATTCCCAGAATTCCCCAGTTGCTAAAGTTGAGGAAAACTGAATTAAGATGTTAAATCATCTCTACGTTCTCCTTCTCCTGAACCCCACTGACTAAGATGTACTGTAATTATTGACAGTCTGTATATAAAAGATCTCTGTGTGTTTCCTGGTTTACGTTTTCAAACATGGAGGAATGGAAGGATTTCAGAATTCAACGATCCCGCCGTCTGGTGAAGCAGCTGGGGGAAAGATCCAGAATACAGCTAGTCCTCAAATTATGAGCACATTTGAGCCCAAAATTTATGTCGCTAAGTGAGAAATTTGTTAAGTGAGCTTTGCCCTACTGTACGACTTTCCTTGCCACGTTGGATAAGCAAATCATTGCAATTGTTTAATTAACATTAATGTAATTAGTTAAATTAATTAAATTAATAACACGATTGTTCAGTAAATCCAGTTACCCCATTGTCTTTGCTTATCCAAAGGTTGCAAAAGGTGATCTCACATGACCCTGGGACTTTCAACCATCATAAATATGAGTCAGTTGCCTAGCAACCAAATGTTGATCATGTGACCATGGGGATGCTGCAATGGTCGTAAGTCTAAAAAATGGCCGTTGTAACTTCAAACAGTCACTAAATGAACTATTGTAAATCAACTACCTATAATTGGAAGGGGGAATTTTTTAAAAAAAGTTCTTTTCTGTGATTGTTTTTCCTTTTTGTTCTTCTAACCCAGGGGTATCAAACTCAAGGCCCGGGGGCTGGATCCAGCCTGCGGGGTGCTTAGATCCGGCCCACGGGGCTGCCCTGGAAACAGCAACGGATTGGCCCGCAGTGCCTCCGCCAGCAAAAACGCAGCTCCATCACAGCCGAAAACGGAGCTCAGGAGCCTGTTTTCGCTGGCAGAGCACTTGGGCCACCACAGGTGCCTTCCCGACATGAATGATGTTGACCTGGCCACATCCACCCTGGCCACACCCGCCCCAGCCCGCTGAGGTCAAACACAACCCTGATGCGGCCCTCAGTGAAATTGAGTTTGATACCCCTGCTCTAATCCTTCATATCTGAAGGTTAGCTATAACTTCATTGAAGTTCTAACCTGGGACTGGTGTCACCTAATGCACACTGCCTTGATTTAGCTTAAGTGTGATTTGTGAATACAACCACTGTGGGTTGGTGAGCTGTTCACTCTCTCTGTTTTAGTCTACTCTGACATGGTTAAAACAAACTGTGGTTTATCATGATGTGCTAACCCAGCCTGTGAGGGAAACAATAACAGAAGGATCATCCATTATTCGGAATTCAATAGGATTTGGCTTGTTCTCCAATCCCTGAATTTCACAGTTAGTTTTCTGACATTTTATGCTCCTGAAACAGAGTTCAAGCTAGCAAGTGAACCTCATTGTTCGGTTTGTGTTCCAAGTATCTAATCCCTCCGAAATGAGGATTTCTAGTTTCTAATTTCAGAAGCTCTTTGCTCACCCAAGGCAAGCAGGCAACAATTTCCCGCTGAGCCATTGATTCCAAAGATCCAAATCAAGCGATTTTTCACTGTCCTGAAGCTAAGCACGGGCGATGTGCATGTCAGCAAAACAGGACCAGTTTTATTACTGCCAATATAATGCTGCAAACTATTATTAAACGCAGATCCAATGCTCAGTGGTAAAATGGGTACAATCTGGAATTTCTTTTGGTTATAGAAGTTTTTGCATTTTTCGGAGGACAAAAAGTCTTAGTGGAGAGGGCTCTGCCTCACACAAATGAGGAAGGAACACATTTTGTGTTTCTTCTTAGGACCAAGATTGCTTAGGATATTATTTTGCTAATGATCTTGATTCAATTTTACACAGCCAGTGGCGCAGTGGTTAGAATGCAGCATTGCAGACTAATTCTGCCGACTGCAGCAGTTTGATCCTCACCAGCTCAAGGTTGACTCAGCCTTCCATCCTTTTGAGGTCGGTAAAATGAGGACCCAGATTGCTGGGGGCAATATGCTGGCTCTGTAAATCTCTTAGAGAGGGCTGTAAAGCACTATGAAGCGGTATATAAGTCTTATTGCTATTGCTATTTAGAACTCACATTTTTTGTTTCCTGCCCT
>JANHJO010006414.1:3529-16421 GCA_032468235.1 Pseudoxyrhopus heterurus | reverse complement strand
AAACCTCAGTTTGATCATTTCCAGAACAGCTCTTAGAAAATATCAGGAAAAGCAAAACAGCACATAGAGTTTATGAAGAAACATTATTTGTCTCCAAACAAGGATCTATCAGGTCTCATATTTTCACTGGAAAAAAAGCCTTTAAATATTTACAAATAATATCTCACTGTAAAAATGATCTGCATATTAAATATTATGCTTATCTATTCTCTTCATGTCCAAAAGCACAAATTATTACACAAAGAACATCCTTAAGTCTTACCAGAATTATAAACCTTCTCTAGAGTTGTAGAATCTAGATCACTGAACGGCATCCATAGTTCCTTGTTTTCCACTTCCTTACAGTAAAACCAATGTGGCTGAACTGGTTCATACTGGTTTTGTAATAAGACAGGTGAAGGTGGTGCCTTCACAAGTGGTCCTGCTGTCATTGGTGTCTGAGGTGATAGGGCTGACTGGAATGAAAAAAAGGAGGGGGAGAAGTTTCCTTAATATTTCAAAGTTTTACTTGATGTTTAGATACAGGTCTTAATTATAAACAATTAATTCCATTCTGAATTACAAGAATACATTATTCTTATAGATTTTAGATTAACATAGCAAGAAAAAGCAATATGGGAGTTGTGTCTTGATTTTGCATATCTGATTGCCAATTATTTTCAGTCTTGATCTAGGTGGAAGACATTAGGTTTCACAACTGAATCCTAATCAAAACTCTGTTCAATGTAACTTTCAAAATTTATTGATTAAATACAAAAACTAATCAGTTTCATAATTTTGCAAATATTTTACATTCAGATATGTCCAATAAACTAAGCAAGTATTAACTCTTTACTTGATATAATTAAACAGTGCCAAAAATTCGTAAAATCAAAAACATTTCATTTTTGTTTTCATACAAAATCAAGGGCCAAGATAGTAAATGCATATAACTTTATTTTAAGGGAAACATTTGTTCAAATGCTTTTGTTCATGTATGTATAAATTTTCATTTCTCAGTTAAACCGAGTTACAAAACATATTCAGCAAATCATAAATCAGTTATTGCGCTGCTTGAAGATATGAGACTGAAACGATAATTGTTAAAAGGAGCAACAAACTACAATATTGAGTCCTTAACTTTTTTTTCTAGTAATTGCAATATACTGAAAGATAATCTTCCTACCGGTGGCATTGGTCCTGCAGGAGTTGGATACTTCTGCATAGGTGGTACAGAAGGTGAAGGCTGCAGACTCTGGCCAGGTGCTTGTGTCTGTTGCAGCTGTGGTGGAGTGATGTAAGGATTGGCTCTACTACTTAAGGTAGTATGACGATAGGGGTTATAACCTTGTTGTGATGCTCCCTGAGGTGGTGTTGAAAAGACTGTTTGGGGAGGACCACTTTGCTGAGGTGTTTGATAAGTTCCAATTCCTTGTACTGAAGTAGACAGAGTATTAAAAGACTGTGATTTGGAAGTAGAAGCTGGAAATATATTTGGCCCATCTTGTGATGAAGGCAGAAGAGGGAAAGAAACTGAAGGTTTAGAGAAAACCGATGTTCCAGCTTGGGTTGAGGTTGCTACCCCTAAGGGTGGTTGTCCAATGCTTCCAAAGGGATCACTACTGCTAGGAATTTGGGAGAAATAACTGAATGTAGATGGAGGGTTTACATTTGCTGATGTCTGGCCTAGGAAGCTGTCTTCTTCACCAACATCTGTATTATCATCTGCATTAAAGAATATAGTAAGGATCAACAAAAACATGATGGCTTATGGCATCTCCTCCATAACATCAACAAAAAATCAACAGTGCTATAGTTCACTATTGCATTTCAGCAACAAACATTTCTACCATTTTCAAGCCTTTCTGTTCAGCTACAGTATTTGTATACCTCAGTAAGATTTTTTTTTGCAAGCTTTCATTATCCCAATAAGTGTGTTCACTCAATACAGTAGCCAACTTGGAATATTAACACTAATATATCAGCCAGTTTTTTAAACCATCAAGGTGCCATTAATTAATCTAGGTGAACTTTTCTTTGATGGCTACAGGCTACATTGGGAATCGGAGGCAGGGGAACCATTATCAAAAATGGAACAAAATGCAAGGTAAACTGCATACAATATAGACTGGATGGGGGCAGAATCTTTCAGATTTGGGAGTGATTTAGAAAGTTAGTTTTTGATAGTATGAATCCTATTTTAGGGCTTATTTTAGGTAAAAATAGTTTAGTTTACTGATTAATCAATTCTGTATTTGCTAAAATTATCACCACCATTTTACTGTGGCTCTGCTCATTTTCTCCTAGTAATAGGACAATTTTTTCCTTTACTCTAATTTTTGAGGATGTTCTTCAATGACATAATGAGAACTAAGCTACAGCACACAGAGGCAGCAAATCCCAAACTGACCTTGCTGACCTTGGAGAAAGATCTGAAAACATGTTTTTGTCATCCAGCCTGGGATCCAATAACATGGGTATGGAGCCTACAAAGGGTTTTATTACCAGGGAAATTGAGTGTGCCCTCTTGCAAATTATGTTTAATGCTTTTAACTTTTTATGATTTTTGCTATGGTTCTTTTGGTTACTTTATTGCATCATTTTTGTGTTTTTTAAGTTTGTACAAACTGCTTAGAGTCAAGTACATGACAATTGGCAGGTTTATAAATTTACCAAATAAATAAATCTGGGAATTTATTTATTTATTATTTGTTGGTTGGTTGGTTGGTTGGAATTTCTATGCTGCCCCATTCCCAGAGGACTCCGGGCGGAATTATAGGACAAATATGAATGTATGGATTACATTGCTACAAAACCTCTTTTGCATGACACATTTTCCTCTCTCCCTGATGTCACTGATTTTCACTACCATCAGCTGGTGTCTTACAGCTGTCTCCAATCAACATACTAATAAAGTGATCCCTCCAAATCTTGCCTGCTATGCTTCTTTCCAAGAAACATTATGTTCTTCCACATAGCTACAAGTAGTCCTCAACTTATGACCACAATTGAGCCCAAAATTTATGTTGCTAAGTGAGAAATTTGTTAATTTGCCATTTTACGAGTTTTTTTGCCACACTTGTTAAGTGAATCACTGAAGTTGTTAAATTAGTAACACAGTTGTTAAGTGAATTTGGTTTCCCCATAGACTTTACCTATGAGAAGGTTGTAAAAGGTGAGCATATGACTCTGGGATACTGCAAATGTCATAAACGTGAGTCAGTTGCCAAGCATGCAAATGTAAATCACATGACCATGTGGATGCTGCAATGGTCATAAGTATGAAAAATGGTCATAAGTCACTTTTTTCAGTGCCGGTGTAACTTTGAACGGTCACTAAGTAAACTGTTGTAAGTACCTGTAGTTATCTCCAAACAACTAAACTAATTGCAAGAAAAAGAAATGCAACAGGTCACATGAGCCAGGAAATCCTACTCACTGATTGGGCAAGTCTTAGTGGGAACTTTCTCTGCATCGTCAGTAATAAGATTGCAGCACCAAGGCTGTGAAAACACACATTTTTGTGCACTGAAGCCTTCAAAGGCATGGAGTGCTACCCGGAAGACCCTAAAGAGGGGGAGGGGGGCAGCAAGCCAGGAAATTAGTAAAATAATTCAATTTCAAACCCCGATATAAAGAAGTGCAGGCCAATGTCAACAATACATCCGTTCCCGTTATAAATCAATAAATGTCACATCCCTGGAATATTCCACCTTCTCAAACCCCTCCATTCATCATGTCCATCGAAGGTCCTGGGGGGTTACGAGACCTCCAATCTGCAAGATGGAAGAGCTTGCAGGCGTCTTTATCGCAGACTTACGGCGGGAATTTTTATTTATTTTTTTGCCCCCTAAAGCTCCCTAAACGCGTTAGAGTCGCCCATCAAAACGAAGCGGAGGGGGGGGAGGGGAAATGGATTCCAACCGGGGAGTCCAACTCCCGTGGGTTTCCCCCCCCCCCTACGACCATTACCTGCGGGAAGAAGGCCAGGTCCCGTACCGGCTACAGGAGGGGTTTGGCTGACGGGAATGAAAGGGACGGTGAAATTGAATTCGGTGGCCGAGGAGGAGAAGAGCAAGTTGGTGCCGCCGCTCGTAGAAGAGATGCCGCCCGTGGCGGAGGTTTTGGGGGCAGCCATGACAGAGGGACTTCCACGTCTCCTGACTCTCTGGAGCCCTCCCCGACAAGGCCCTGCCCCTTCCGCCCGGCTCTAAGATGGCAGCGGCGGCGCTCTCTTCCCTCTTCTCCCGCCAACCCGAGCCCGCGCTTAGAGGCGAAGCGAAGTGAGCCTTGAAGTTCCGCTTCGGCCTGGCTCGCGCCGCTTTCAGCCCAGCCTGGAACGCCCGAGCGCCTGCTATCTTAAGCGCTCTCCGCCCGGCGCGTAAGCCTCCAGAAAAGCGGGTCTTCTGAAGGGAGACCTCTCTTTGGCGTGTCTCTCCTGGTCTTTTAAACGCGTCGAAGAACCGAAAAGATGCCGTGTGTGGCGGACTGGCTGAACTGCCCCCTCAGTATCGTGCAGGGCATTTTCGGTGAGACCGGGCTTGGGTGCGGGGGGGTGGGGGTGGTAAGGCACGAAAACGTGAGAAGCTGTAAGGCAGGTCAAGGCGACGGGGAAACGGCCTGAGCTACCCCCGGGTACGACGCGGACAGGCAGAAGGGAAGTCGGCCGAGTCCAAAAAAAAAAAAAAGCACGAGAGGAAAGAGAAGACGGCGGCATTGCTGAGAACAGCTCTGGGACCGGAGACGACCAGGAAGGAGAGAGACGGCGGCACCTCGCCGCTCCTTGCGGAACGGGTTGGAGTTGGAGTGGGAGGAAGTAGCGGGCCTATCCCGGCCAAAGTGGGACTGATCGCAGGCGACAAAGCTAATAACCCAGTTTGGCCTGGCAAAGTCGGGACCCCGCTGGGCCGAGCGGAGCGAAAAGTGGCCTCGGAGTTGTGTTGTGAGGCAAACTTGGCTGCGGGAAGGGCAGTTCTTCTGCACGCTGAAAGTTGGAAGCCTCGTGGGAAAGAAGAAAAGAGTGTTCCTGAGCATGTGCGCTGCGCTGTTTCTTTCGGCTTCATTGGGGTGGGGGGGGGGGGCTGTTGAGAAGGAGAATAACGCTTCTTAAAGGCATTGAAGGGGACTTTTCCTATTAAATGTCAGTCCTGGCGTCCTTCTTTTGAGTGCTTAATTACTAGTTTACTGCTGTACTTTGTAATTAAAAAGAACAGGGTGAGGGCATGGTATTATTAGGCTTCTGCTTGTCAAAACTGAACAGGAATCTTCTGACTTGTCTTTTCCATGGCTATCAATTGTTCCTGTATCTAGTTGGTGTGTTCATATCTTATGAGCAGGGTTTTAAACCCAAGTTGTTGTGTTCTTGTCTATTTTGTTTTTAGCAAAATGGTTTGCTATATATCATTTTTAACACAATTATTTGCAATTGAACCAACTCTTGGTTAAATGTGATCCAAAGTTAATCCTAAAATCTCTGGGAGCACATCTGAATAAATGTCTAATTGTTTTTGTTGACCTTTCAAGCAAAATATTAATTGATTGGCAGGCTCCCAGGAGACTGTGCTTAGCTCATATAACTGAAAAACCAACATTTGGAAAATACAGCTAACAGGAAGAGCAAAATACCATAACAAAACCAGAATAACTCAAACCAGCAAAACAAAATATGGATCTCAGAATCACTCTGTCTTAGAGGCTAATTAGAACAATAGCAATAACACTTTATAATAACAATTCTATACCACTTCATAGTGCTTTACAGCCCCTCTCTAAGTGCTTTACAGAATCAGCATATCCACCCCCCAGACAATCTGGCTGCTTATCCTATGTTTAGGAATTTCCTAAAGAACAGAAGGGTGGGAACCATAAGAATCTCTGGTGGAACTCATTCCACAGGACAGGAATTGTCAGCGTAGGTGTTTCTCCAGAGTCCCACCAGATGATATTCTTTTAATTGAAAACCAGCTGCTTGAAAATTTCTACAACAAAGACAGATCAATTATTGGACAAAAGAAGTGATACTTTATGACATGGAAGAGACAGTGTAATGTAAGTGAACATTGAAGGTGAAGATGTTGAATTAAGAAGTCTACTTTCAACCATCGAAACTTACTGAGTACAGTGGGCCATTCTCAATGCAATCTACCTCACAAGGACAAACTTGGGGAATGGGAATGTTTAATTGGCAGCCTAAATATTGAGAAATCTAAATGGGATCAATGGGAAATAAATTCACTTTTCTCTTCAAGGAAGATAACTGTTCATATAAAGAATCCATCCCATTGTAAGAATTGTAATCTTGTTATATTTTAAAGGGAATTTAATTAAATTGTGTATGTAATATAAAATATTTAAATATTGGAAAGGAAAATATTGGAATGAGATTGACTAGGAATCATGTTCATAATCATTTTTGCAAGTGGCTCTTAGGCATTTACTATCTTCCCTCAACTCAGAGTGGTTCTAAAATACTAGAAAAAATTCACTAAGATTGGAAGTAAATGTGTTTTAAGCCAGGTTGCCATGTTATTTGCTATTGTAATGTATATGAACATTACCATTTGCAGAAGAATCCGAGTAATATAGAAAGATAAATTTGTCCCTTTTGGTAGTTCTAATAAAGCTACTTCCCAATTATGTGATTTAGATTTTTTTCCATGAGCTAATAAAGTTATGGTAGCTTTTTATATTATTATTTGTGGTCACAATAGTATATCTGAAATACTGTGGCTAAGCTATGATTAAAACAACTCAGCTGTAATTAAAATGTAGTGGAATAATTAAGTAGCCCCAACAATGTTATAATAAAAAGGTGGCTTAATAATAACCAAAAGCAGTTTATACAGGAAAATGATACCTTCTGTGTCCAATAAATTGGAGAATTGTGATTTTAAAAACCACTTTTCATAAGAATATAGTGAAATAGAATTGCTGTATACAGACTAGATATTACTAAAGGATAATAATTTACATACTACTGGTAACAGCCATGTACTGTTAAGGATTTTTATTTTATTTAGCAACTAATGAAATAGATTGATTTGCTGACCAGTAAATTCAGCTGCTTGATACTTTTGTTGAATCCTTCAAAACTCTGAAGGATTATTTTCTGTTGAGAACCTAAACTTGAAATACACTTGAAGAAAGTTGTCAGTCCACCTTTCAAATTTGTATCTCAGATTCTTTTTCAAAGAAAAATAAGATGCTCTGATTCTTCCTAAAATAATCCATCATGTACACAATTATCATCCACAAATCTGAATGAACCTGTCAACAGAGTCCCTTGGGAGTTGGGCGGCATATAAATACAATAAATAATAATAATAACTGTGAAACAGGAGAGAAAGCCTTCACATTTAAAATCTTCACTAAAAACACAAGTTCCATATCACAAGGCCAGAAGTATCCCAGTATATCACAAGAGGATTACTCTACCAGAGATATCCCCAAGAAAGTCATAGTCCTTCCTTCAAATTTATGTCTGTATATAGGATCCTCAAAGACATTCTGTATGTGCCCCACAGAGCGCTGATATGGGAAATCCCAGGACAAAGTTACCCTAAGTAGTTGGAATCTGGTTAGGTGATCTTCAGACTACAAAGATAACAATTTCATAAATGTTTTGTGCAAGCTTGATATATACTGGTACAAGAAACCTGATTCCAAAATACTCTAGCTCTCAGCCACTCCTCAGTAACAAAATAACAGAGTTGGAAGGCACTTTGGAAGTCATATAATCCAACCCCCTGCTCAAGTGGGAGATCTATCCCATTTCAGACAAGTGGCTGTCCAGTCTTTTCTTAAAAGCCTCAATGATGGAGCATCCACAACTTCTGAAGGCAAACCATTCCACTAGTTAATTGTTCTCACTGTTAGGAAATTTCTCCTTGGTTCTTGGTTGCTTCTGTTCTTGATTAGTTTCCTTCCATTGTTTCTTGTCTTACATTCTGGTGCTTTGGAAAGTAGATTGTCCCCCTCTTCTTTGTGATAGCCCCTCAAATATTGGAACACTGTTATCATGTCAGATCTAATCCTTTTTCACTAGACTAGCCATACCCAGTTCCTGCAACCGTTCTTCGTATATTTTAGTCTCCAGGCCCTTAATCTTTATTGTTCTTCTGTGCACTCTTTCCAGAATCTCAACATCTTTTTATAATGTGGTAACTAAAACTGAATGCATGTTTCCAAGTGTGATCTTACTGAGGTTTTATAAAGTACTAATACCACTTTATAAAATGATCTTGATTCTATCCCTTTGCTTATGCAACCTAGGATTGCATTGGCTTTTTTGCCTGCTGCTGAATGCTGCTGGCTCATATTTAAAAATGCTAAAGCTAGGATTGGCAAGAATAGGTACAAAGGCATTCTACGAACACTGATACACAAATAGGTTCTATGTACCTATTTGAACGTAACAGCTACAGAATGTTTACTACTTACATAATGGACCACCTCAGTGACAATTGAATCAAGACTCTGTACCCTAACAGTAATTGGCATGTGACTCCCACCACTGAGGTGGAAGCTTGAGATCGGAAATCGCTGGAACAAGCTGAAATACGTTTAACTTATTATTTTTTTTCATTTATAAAGTTTTAAATCTCAAAATAGCATATAAAAGTAACAAATCTTATATTGTAATTATATCTGAAAGACAAAGTTATTGTAGTGGATCTATGCCATGATTTGTGACATTGTTAATCCTGCACAGAACCTGACATTTCTATTACTACTAGGGAGGTAGTTATCTGTTAAAAATTAAAGTTAACATTGTGGTTTTGTTTTTCAAATAATAATATATTACTTCCTTCTACTTTTAATAGTCTTGATCTTTAATCCCTTCAAATTGTGACCTAGAACTTCATTTCTTTTCATTTTTTCTTTGTCCCTTCTTCAATTTGTTAAAATTCTCCAAAATTTTAACAAATCTCTTTTGTAAATCCAATGTAGGAAAATTATCTAGGTAACTCTCTTGGTTTATTGTTTATATATCCCTTTTAATTATTAAGATGTTGACCAGTTTCTTTTGTATGTCCAGTATTGCATTTTTTTCATAATTCTTGTAGTCTGTCATTTTTAAGTCTATTTTCAGATCCATCTCAATCTTCTCACATAAAACTTGTTCTTTTTTCCCATAAAATCTTTTAAACAAACTATAGAAGCAGACACTCTTAAAATTAGCTTCTTGGTCCATTGTTCAAAAATATCTTCAGTTTGTTCAATGTTAAAATATTTTGCTTCATTCTTATTAGTAAGTCCAATTTAAGTATACATTTTTAATTGTAATCTTTAATCCTTCTGGTTCTTTCTAATGTCCATCCTTCAAAATCTAATCCTAGCATGTTCTCTTTTTTTTTAAAGCATTTTCCCACAAGAAGGATTCTTATAATTAATTCCAAAATCTTTTTTCAAATTCATCTGGACTTTCAGTCTGTTTGCAATTTTCCAAAATCAAAGTTTTAATGACTCTTTTGCCTTAAGCTGTATTTCAAATTTCTTTCACTAAGCACTAAAGAACTCACTTAGTGTTTGATAATTTGAGTAAAATGGCTATTCCCTCATTTCCCAGAACTCTAAACCTGCCACAAACCATTGTTCATGTAGTTGTCTTGTAAGAAGAAATTGTCTAGAGCACTTGTGGGCAATCCCCAGTCTTCTCCTGATCTGTAGGATTATGAAAAACCAGTCTACTCACCAGCTCTTCATTCTGCTGCAGTCATTGTCTTTTAGCCTTCAGCCTTCTAAAAATATGTCTGCTTTAATGCTTTAAGTAAAGGTTCCTCACTGTTAGGGCCCAGGCCCAGGGTTCAGAATCTGATTCTGATTCTGAAGAAGCTGTTTTAGCTGAACCTGTGGAATGTCAGCCTCAGGAGTCCCCAAGCTAAGTATCGCATGAGG
This sequence comes from Pseudoxyrhopus heterurus, assembly GCA_032468235.1. Taxonomy (NCBI): domain Eukaryota; kingdom Metazoa; phylum Chordata; class Lepidosauria; order Squamata; genus Pseudoxyrhopus; species Pseudoxyrhopus heterurus. The sequence continues at coordinate 6,545 of JANHJO010006414.1, read as the reverse complement.
CTGATAAAAAAAACAAGCACTACCTGGGCAGCTGGAGAAATTAGACGAGAAGGCCACCCAGCCCCTGCAATGGGCAAGTAGAAAAGGGAACAGAACAGAGATGTTCTTTGAGGCTCCTTGCCAAGCAAGGGAGTAAATCTCTTAATTAGTTACAGCTCACTGTGGTTTGATTTAAGGAGCGCCCTGACACATGATCCCTGACTGCAAGCACCTGTCTGTTATTCAGGTCCTGTCTGTGCAGTCATGACCTTTGAACTCGCTGACAACTATGATTGGCTGTTGGAACCCAGAACTAGATTTGGATGCTACTGTTAAAAACAAACCGTTCCAGCAAGCCTCTGTCAGAGATTTGGTTTTGATTTTCATTCCTAGATTACTGTTATCTTTTTGAAGTTCAGTAAACTTAATTACCATAATGTGTGTAGGTCTGTATTTAAAACCTAAAATGCTATTTGTTCATTAATTATTGAATAATAAATACTGTATTAGCAAAGTAAAAAATTTAAATGTACTGTACTACATTGTACATTTACAGCCTGTACTTTTTACAAACTAAAATAGTGTGACTTGATCTTTTGTCTTGTTTAGCTCAGAAAAGTCTAAATCCTGAATGGGAAAGGAAAGTAACAGAGTACTTCAAAGAGAAATTAAAAGAAAATAATGCAACTAACTGGGTAAGGCTATATTTTCTTATCAAAACTAAAATTATTTAATGATGGGTTTCAAAATCTTTAGGCACTTGGATAGGATGGCATTGAATAACTTTAAGCATACAGAAAAGCTAAAAGGGATATAAAATAAATTGAGTTTCTAGTTAAGTATATCAGTACAGAAATAAAACAGGAAATTGCTATTGGAATTGGATATAAGATCTCTAAATGTATAGTCTTTAAATTTTTGATTGAGTAAATTTCCTGCACATTCAAGAGTTTGTGATAGAGCGATAATTTCATTAATGTTTCCCTAACCTAAAGACAATACATATTTGACTATAGAATACATTGTCATATTTTTTTGAATAAGCAAAAAAAATACCAAAGATGCAAGGAATACACAAACATCTACAATACATTTCTAGTAATTCAGTCCTGATCCCAAGAGATGAACAAATTAAACCTACACATTCAGAAAATCGAATTCTGGCTCATTAGAAATTGTATGGCATATATATAATCATTTAGTCAGTCATTTTATTTCAGTAACTGACCAGCTGTTTGAAAAATAGAGTGTTATTGATTAGCCCATTTTTTAATTTCTTGTTAAACACTTTGTAGGTCCAAATTTATAGAGTAGATTTAGTTAATCGACTGAATCTCAAATATGCATAACTGAATTAAATCATATTTATTTCAGTGATTACTAAGAATTTTTTTTATAAAATCAGTGTAAATTCTATCAGCTTTTCTTGTAGGTATTAGATCTTCAGACTTACATAAATTAAAATATAATTACATTAATAATCATTGAAAATAAAGATATACAATTCTGCTTGCCTTATGAAGCTGATAATTGAATTTTGTTTTACAGGTACCATCATTGAATGATGTTCCTTTACATTATCTGAAGCCAAATAGCTTAGTAAAATTTCGCTGTATGGTTCAAGATATGTTTGATCCTGAATTTTATATGAACATTTATGAAACTGTTGATACAGTTACTAAATCACGTGTAAGTTACTTTCTTTACTATGGTTCTGATTACCTATATTCATACCCAGCCATGCTGTTCCTTTTGTGGTCCTTGTTCCTCTTGCTGTGGTTGTTAAAAATTGAGAGCAATTTTTCATAAATTGTTGCTTAGAGTAATAAAAAACCCTGTAATATAAAATAGGAACAACATCAAAACCAAATTATCAAACTTTTATCAAAACAATTCCAGGACTACCATATTTGTGCTGTGGCTTACCCACTTTTTGAGCTTGTCTTCCTTTCTGGGTTAAGTTTGGTCTTGCCCACCACAAGGTTGTTTATTTAGGTCCATCATTTCCTTTTTATTCCATGTGACATAAAACTTTTGTAGGAACAGCCAGTGCCTCTTTTGTAAGAATATCACATGAAATAAAGGATTCTTAAGGTTATTCTATGTGTATTCTTAAGTGAAATATCAACAATCCACATCTAATAATAGTTCCTTAGTAATTCTGCTCGTGTACTATATACTGGAGTGGAACAGATGCTTTGCTTGGAACCAATAAAATATTATAAATCAACCTTTTTCAGAACGAAGCATTAAAAAAAAATATTGAGCTTGGCAGAGAGTAGAACCACTATGTTCATAGAAAAGATAATTCTGAAAAAATAACAGTAAATATTTACAAATCCCCACAAATCTCCCCCAAAAGAACATGGTAAGAAGTTGTATAGAATACAGTAGTGATTTTATGTTTTTTAACAGGTTATGCATTTTGGAAAATACAGAGATGTAGCAGAATGTGGGGTAAGTCCAGCTATAGAAATTATGGCAACACATTTAAGTTACTATAATACTTATCCTTTTCTTTCTATTTTATCTTTCACTGATTCTATGGATACGTTTTTGTAGAACTTGAAAAACATGGCTTTTCAAAAAAGCACTTGGAGGTGAATTTGTTCATGCAAGCCCAAATGGTGGTGAATTGGATTTTTTGTTATAATTGTGTTAATTGATTGTTGTCTTAAAGCTTCTGAAAGCAATTCATAGAATCAAGAAATGGAGATGAACACAAGTTTTTGTAGTAATAAATAATCACACAGCATAAATATTTGTTTTTAAGAAAAGGAAAGAAGAAAAGAATAGAATGTACCTCCCACACCCTTCTCTTGTGCTTTTTTTAAAAAAAATATAATTGAGCATTCATTTGCACTGATGTATCCTCATTTAAGGGATGCAGTGGCTCAGTGGCTAAGACACTGAGCTTGTCGATCAGAAAGATTGGCAGTTCGGCGGTTTGAATCCCTAGCGCCGCATAACAGAGTGAGCTCCCGTTACTTGTCCCAGCTTCTGCCAACCTAGCAGTTCAAAAGCATGTAAAAATGCA
>JANHJO010006413.1:22647-32663 GCA_032468235.1 Pseudoxyrhopus heterurus | reverse complement strand
TTATATGTTTTTATTCTGTACACCGCCCTGAGTCCCTCGGGAGAGGGCGGTATATAAATTTGTAAAATAAAATAAAACAAATAAATAAGTAAAGTAGAGAAATTAGACCCATAGAATTCTTCCGCTTCCGCTTTTCCTTCCAGTGACCAGGGCTCCTATTATCACTTTGTTCTGCAGACTGTAGATCATGGGATTCAGCATCGGTGTGGAAACACAGTAGAACAATGAGACTGTTTCCCCCCTCTGCTTGGATGAATTGTGGGAGTTGGGATGCAAGTACGCAAAGATGGTTGTCCCATAGCACAGGATCACCACAGCGAAGTGGGCTGAGAGATATTGAATTATAACATCTATCCCACTGAAATTCTATGGCTCCATATTATGGTGATTTTGACCTCTGTAGATGCCATATGCTAAATAAATAAATAAATAATGTGGGCTAAGCAGGTGGAGAAAGCTTTGTGCCTTCCATCTGCTGTATGAATAGGAAGAATGGTTGAAAAAATGGACATGCAAGACACCAGTACCAGGAAAAAGGGGTGAGCAGAATGACGATACCTGCTCCTAGCATCAAAGCATCCCTACTGAAGATGTTTGAACAAGCCAACAGCTGAACACAGCTAACACTTCACAACAAAAAATGGTTGATAATTTTTTTCTCCATTTTCCCACAAAATACCAATTGAAGAGTGAACTCTGACTGCACCAGGCCATAGAGCCAACATCCAAGTGCCATCTGTACACAGAACTATTGTCTCATAATAACATTGTATCTCAAGGGATGGCAAATGGTCATATACTGGTCATATGCTATGAAAACCAACAGGGTGAATTTGGTACCTCCAAGAGACAGGGAAATGAACATCTGCACAACACAACTACCAAAGGAGATAGCTTTGTCATTTGCCAAGAGGTTGTACAGCATTTGAGGGATGATTATGGGATATAGCACATGTCCAGGAAACAGGTGCCTCAGGAAATAATACATTGGGGTGTGAAATGTAGAGAAATGCAGTTTTGTATTGATGTACATTAGGAATTATTAGCAAATGGAAAGACTGATAATCTGGTAGAGTTCTGAATGTCACATGTTTTTGGAATGCTTCATTATATCACATGTAATGAAAAAGATCTCAGCTGGGGAAGAGTGGGCGGATTCTAACTCAGTGATAGGCATTCTATGAACTATATAGAATCTCTTTGATCACTTCATTCTTCCTTCCCTCTTTCTCCCATAGTACCTGTGTTTCCTAGCTAAAATCTAATCAAATCAAATTATAGATTGCTGTATTGCACTAACTATGAACCTTGCCTCTGCATTTATAAATTATGATTTATATCTTAGTGTATTGTGTAAATTCATTCTCATTAATGAAATAAATCATAATTAAGGAAACCCTGTGTCCTTGTGTTGTGTGACTCTAGACCAATTGAGAATTAAATCCTTATATGGATAGTATTTTGACAGGGTTATTTCATGCAGTGAATATATGACTACTTAAGGACCTTCAGATGGACCATTAATTATAACCACTTAGTTGTTCATATTACTTTTTATAGATCAGTTTAGCTATACTTTCTGATTTTGCAGTTAAATAAGCGGTTTTTGTACAAATTTTGAAATAGGCTCCCATTTCTTTGGTCTCTTTAGTCACCTGCCACTAGTGGTGTATCATCTGTAACATACAGTGGGATATCTAGCTAAACCTTTTGTATATCATTTTCTAAATGGACACATTTTCCAGTTATTATAAAACAATATTTCTTCCTTTCCATATCCATATCCATCCAAGTGATTTTGACACCGCATCTTTCACCTCCTTGTTCCTCAGGCTGTAGATCAGAGGGTTGAGCATGGGGATCACAACTGTGTAGAACAACGAGGCCCATTTGTCTTGGTCCATGGAATAGTTGGAGCTGGGCCGAAAGTACATGAAGAGTATCGTCCCATGGTATATCCCAACAGTTGTCAGGTGAGAGGCACAGGTGGAAAATGCTTTGTACCTACCCTGAGCAGAGTGCATTTTCAGGACTGTACCCAAAATATAAGCATAGGATACAAGAATCATTCCAATGCTGATTCCTTCAATGCAGCCAACAAAGGCAAATATCACTATCTCACTGATGTAGGTATCAGAACAGGAGAGAATGAGGAGTGGAGGTTCATCACAGAAGAAATGATTGATAATAGATCTGCAGAATGACAGTCGAAATGTACAGGAAGTATTTATCATTGCATTTACTAACCCTATAAAATACACAACAGTCATCAGTTCATGACAGGTCCTTTTGGACATAATGATTGAATAGAGAAGTGGATTGCAGATGGCCACATACCTATCATAGGCCATTAAAGCCAACAAAAGACACTCGACATTTGCAAACAAGGCAAATACAAGCAGTTGCATAATGCAACCATTGTATGAAATCTTTTTAGTTTCAGCATAGAAATCAACCAGCATTTTAGGAGCAATGGCTGAGGAGTTACAGAGATCAACAAAGGAGAGGTTACCCAGGAAAAAATACATGGGGTTATGAAGCTGGGGTTCAGCACAGATCAACAAAATCATCCCAAGATTCCCTATTACTGTAACAAGATAAACCAAGAAGAAGACGATAAAAAGAGTGAACTGCATTTTAGGATTATCTGTGAATCCCATAAGAATGAATTCTGTTATGACAGACTGATTTCCTTTATCCATGATCTTTCACAATCGATGCCGGATTCAGGATGAGACATGAATCCAGAATTCCCTTCTGTTTATATCCTGGGAAAGAAAGCAGCATGTTTAAAGTATTTCATCAGTATAGCTTTTATTTGAGAACAATTCTGAAACTGAAATATTGTTACTACAAATACTGTACTAGCTATTATAATACCAATCAATAAGATTTCATCAATGAAAGTCTTTCATAAGATTCTGCCTGTACAGTTTACAATATTCAAACACAAAATTAGATCTTTAAAATGATTACTATTTGCAGTAAAATTTATTCTCATAACAATGTTCTTTAAGTTTGAACATCTAAAAATCAAACTGAAGATAAGTTTTCTTTTAGCTGAGATGGAAAACAAGAGTTCTTGACATTAAAGTTGTGTATGTTGTTAGGTCAATCACATTTGCTGTGAAAGTTGTAACACACAACTATATGTAAGTGTGGAATTAAGACCCAATAAATATTTCAGTATTATGAATGAATCTGACTTTGGCAAGCCTCAGTTGCCAATTGGGGTATAGTCAAAGCATTCAAAGTTATTGTTTAGTGTCAAATTCTTATACAAATTCAATACAAAAAGTCCTACATGATGGTAAAACATGTAAAATCCATGTTTTAACTTTAGTTTGTATTGTTATTAATAAATAACTTACCAGGAATATTGCAAGTGTTTCTTTCCTTACTTTCAGATTCTACAAGTAGAAGGAGAAAGCTTAAATGCTATTTGATGCCATCTGGGATATTATCCCCTGATATTATCAGCTACCAAGTTCTTGGGAATGGTTGTATCTGCTAATAAATGTGTGTGCGTGTGTGTGTTTATTTGTGTATGTTTGTACCCATCATTCTATTCCCTTTTGGAGTAAGCGGTGCTATACAAAGTGCAGAGAAGGAATAAGAAATAGTATGCTAAATGATTTGAAGAAATGAAATAAGAAGTAGAAAAGAAAATCTAGTTTACACCAATATCATCCGTTGCACCTCTGCATACCTTTCGTTCCCTGAAAATCATTCTTATTTCCACCATATGATTCTTCCATTTCACATATTACCGTATATTTTGTTTTTTACATTTATCTTTTCCCTGTTTTGAGGATTGTATCAACTCTATCTAATGATGATTATCTCAGTCTTCCTCTCATTCCCAGCCATTTCACTTTCTTTTATATCTGTTTTGTAATTTGACACTCATTCATTATTTTCTAGAGGACCAGACCACCTCATTTATGTCTTTTATACTGGTCACTGACTTATGTGTTCAGCTCATATTATTCAGCACTCATTTATTTTTGACAGTTGCTTCTTGTTTTACCACCCCGTTAAGTATCCCATTCTCATTGCATTCAACTTCCTTCTATGTCTCTCCTGAGAAACTTAACTCTCATTTCCAAATAAAAACAAGTGGGCAAAAGCACATCATGCACTCATCCGTTAACATATCTTTCAATAAATATTCATTCCTTGTAACAGACCATATGCCACCTACTATCTTTCTGCTATCATTTTCATATCCATCCACTTTCTCTTGTTTGGTAAAGGGACTTCCAATTTATTTCCCATAAATTCATCTGCTTGCTTGAGGTTTTCACCATGTATACATAATGTGTCATCAATCACTCCTTTTATCCAAATGTGCACAAACATTTTTTTTTCATACTACTCATTGCAGCATGCAGTTTGCTGCAATAATTCATTCTCTCAGTCAGCAATATGGTATCATCTGCATTCACATACATTTATGGCCCTATCTCAAATATATCATAGAAGCATTGCTTATACATTTATGTATAAATACATTAAACAAGTAAGAGAACATCACACATTTTTTCTCCTAGTTTCTATTCTTCCTACTATTTTCTTGCAAGCGCATGGTTCTTTATTATTATTATTATTCAGATCAACCAAGTGTGACAGGAATTGATTGACCAGCCTGACTTTGTGGGTTATAAGAAAAGGTGATCGGCCCAAGGTCACCTACCCAGCTTTCATGCCTAGGGCTGTTGAATCACCTATTAAGATATTTATTTATCTTATTCTAACTTATTTATCTTTTTCTAACTTATTCTAATGATTTCTGACCTCCTTTCCCATATTCATGAAAACTTTCCCATAAGTCAAGCTTATCCACTTCATCATAAACTTTCTCTAATGTTCTGCTGAAGAGCAAATATCTGGTTTGCTCATCCGCTGCCTGGTATGAAATATTCTACTTCTCAAATGTTGGTGATTGTTATCTTGAGTATCCTTTCAGTCAAAATTTTGACAAACAGTTACAGCTTCACCTGGGTAAAGGTACACCCTACAGCACAAATATCTTCTGTGTTGAGCCTGCCTGATGCATATCTCTGAAAATGTCAGGGATGTGTGCTCCTTCCCAGGGTGAAGGATCATGTCATGCCCCTGTCAGAGTCTGAATCTGCGGGGGAAGATGAGCTGGAACTTTCCTCGGTTATTCTTTGGTTCCTTACAGATATAACATACTCTTATTCATATAGCAACTGAGAACATTTGAAGTTAAGGAGTTCCCAATCAAGAAGAAAAAAAGTACAAATGCAGACTGTCTCACTATATTTATTGTTGATAGTGGTCAATACTTTCACAGGTGCAGATGGCCAATGCAGCATTATGTCTGCTTTGCTGTTAAGGCAGGAAGGGCCCATTTTTTTTTATATAAGCCATCTACAAAAGGTATGTCTTACAAACCAGTTGCAGAAGAATGCTTTGCATAAAGTTTGTGTGCAAAGCACCCCTTCAAAGCTTTGCATTGCCCTCATATACAGCATTCCCCTCTCCATTTCATCTGCCCCATAGAACACCAGTCCTGTGACCAGGCTAAGGGTAAAGACTAACTCAGTATCATCCGGTGGACAACCATGCCCTTCCAATTATAGTCCAAAACTTTAATCGCATGCTGGAACTTATTCAGCTATTTCTTAGAGAAATAGCTACAGTCTTAGGTCCTCAATTATAGGGTTTTAACTGCATGCATTGTTTATAGTGAACAAGTACTTATACATCATCAGAGAGAATGGAGATTTGCATAAAATATGGTTATGTTCATTTAATTTGGGAGAGAGCAAGATAAATATTAATTTGGAAACAATTTAATTTAAATTGAAATATAATAATCTTATGATAATGAAAATTCTGTTCTCAGGGAAGTTGTGTATCTACTCAGTGTGCTATCCAGGCACAAACTATTGATAAGGAAGTTACCAGCTACTTTATATGTTTTTTTCAGCCTCCAACCTGGCCTGGGAAGTTCTTCAAATACCGGATGCTATCAAATACAGGTAGGATCCCTGATAGGTAGAACTCATGGCCAACCTGTATTAAATACATGGAGGTTACAGGTGAGATCATCCTGTGCAATTTCACTTCACTGCTATGTTTTCATTTTTTAGGAAGTATTATTTGTAATTTAGTTATAATGCAACAGCAGGTTTCCAGTTGATTGGAAGAAGATGAACTTGCTTTTCCAACATCAGTGTTGAAAGACAGGAACATCAACAACTTGTATTAGGTTGATGAAATTGTTCTAATAGCTGAAGCTGCAGATGTTAGTCTGCACGTTATATTAAATGTTAGTCTGCAAGTTAACATTAACTGCAAGTTAATAAAAGTTAAGAAGCACCATGAAAAAAATGGGACTAAGATTAAAGATAAAGAAGATCAAACTAATGACATTGGGTACAATAAAACGTAGACTTGATAATAAAGATATTGAATTGATTGATAGCTTCTGTCTTTTAGGATTTACCATCAATAATAAAAGAACCAGCAATTGAGAAATATGTCACAAACTAGCACTATGTAGGTAGCAAGGAAGGCCTTGGAAAAATTCTTTAGTATGTTTATACCTACAAAGATTAGAATCATGTATTTAATATTTTTTGTGATACTTTACGAAGGTGAAGGTTGGACTTTGAAGAAGTAGCGTACAAGGAATGTTTCTACTTTTGAATTTTGGTTTAGGAGAAGATTCCTAAGAATACTCCGGATAGATAAGAAAAAACAAAAACAAATGGATAGTGCAACAAATCAGGTTTGGGAAACATGGAAGGAAAGGAAAGAAAGAAATGAGCCAAGTGGATTTATTTGATTACACTGGTGATAGATGTACTACATCCTGGAGAAGGTCTACCTATGTGGTTGCTAAGAGTTGATACTGACACACAATCAATCAATCAATCAATGAACAGCCAATGAAGTCTTTAAAGCATTTGTGGATGTTATCTCTGTAGATCTATTAACTGTAAACTTAATAGACCCCCCACACATATGTATACACACACACAGAGGAACACAAGCAATTAGGAAAAAAATTTCCCCTGTTCCTTTGAAAATTCATTTAGCAACAGTAGAAGTAGCATATTACCCTAGATAATAAACTTACAAAAATAGTTGAGGGTTACCACCAGGGAATCAGTTGTTTGGATCATAAGGATACAAGAGCCTTGAGTGGTGCAGCAGGTAAGAAAGCTGTACTTAAGTAATTAAGTATTCAGCTCCCAGCTGCCTGCAATTTAGCAGTTCGAATCCCACCAGGCTCAAGGTCAACTCAGCCTTCCATCCTTACGAGGTAGGTAAAATGAGTACCCAGATTGTTGGGGGCAATATGCTGACACTGTAAATCGCTTAGAGAGGGTTGCAAGCCCTGATAGGCAGTATATAAATACAGTGCTATTGCTATATTGCTATCTTCTATATGAAGGATATCTCAATGATCCACTGAACTAATCTAACTATACAAGATCTTTGTTACATTTCAGAATATTTCTACATTATTTGGTTTGGACAAGAAGAGCTGTGTCCAGATAATTTCAGCAAACAGTGCAATCATATGTTCAGGTATTTGAAAATGCTTTCAATCTTTTCGATTCCTAGCTTGTATATCAGAATGTCATGGGATGTTTTGCCAAATTTTTGTTGAAATCATGATATATCTACTACACAATTTGCCAAAGAAGTTACTGGTTCAAAATTGATACATTAGAATAGACTTGTTCTTGATCAATCCATGTTGACTTGTGTTTATTACAGCATTATTTTTAAGACACTTGCATATCTTTTAATGGTCTAATCTCAATCTGCCCAGATTCACTTGTGTGTAGATCCTTTCTAAATTGATCCACTTTGAAAGGTTTGCTATACATAGGTCTGTTTCATCATTGTGTGTCTAGGAAGCCACACTACAAGCAGAAGCAAAATGGATTGTATATTGATGAAGTGTAAGAATTCCCCTATCTGAAAGAACTTGCCCAAAATTCTATAGAAAAGAATGCATGCATAGGACTGCTAAAGAAGAGCTGGACATCAGTTGCTATAAAATTCAGTACTAATAGTGTACTTCTGATTATCATTTACTATTGTCCTCATAACCTGAGTACCTCACGAGTATTTGCTTGACTACTGTAAAAACAGAATGATATATTAAATAGGTTTTTAACACTCATTCAGCAAGAGTTTTTTTGCTCTTCATTGCTACATTAATGCAGAAATGGAAATTTAGAAAAATTGTATAGATATGAACCACTATAAATGATTTCAGACTGAGATGCTGCTGAATGACTTCCCATGTCAAGTTCATTTTGTCCTTAAATATTAGTTAGGGCTTTTCCATGCTGTCCAGTTAAAATGCTGCCTGCTAGACCTTGAACCCTCAGTACTGCTTCCAATCCTGCCTCTGTAAACACCGTTCTGGGTTGCCACTAAATAATGGTGTCTTCATTTTATGCAACAATAGTTAAAAAAATGGACTGGTGGATTCCCCTGGCTTTATTTCCTATCCTTCCCGCCAAGCACTATAAATCATAATCTTTACATGGGCTGAGGCTGTACTGGGGAGGAATTATGGTTTGACAGATAGCTTGAATGGCAGGTTTAACCATCTATCTAAATTCACTTTGGCATGCAAGTGTTTTGAGTTGGTGCATTGGAAATGAGTTTGGCTAACTGCTGATCAGTTATCTCCCATTGCCACTGCCAGTTAGCTATTATCAGTTTTATTTTGAAGCTAAGTTAGATTATGTGCCACAGAGCATTAAATGTGTGCTCAAAATAACCTAACTCACAGCAGATCATCGCTGTGGATGACACAGCAGAAACAAAGCTGGTTTCACTTCTCGGGCTTCCCCCTATGATGGACTGTCTTTCAAAGCCAAGACTTCTGGTTCAGTTTGGGGAGAGTGCAGTTTGAAAGAATCACACATTCCTTCTTCCCCAATAAAAAAGTCTTCGGAGAATAGTATCCAAGGATTGGCAGGAGAATAGTATGTGTATCAACCTAGAATGATCAATAGGTGCTTAGGAATCTCACCTGCCAAGGGTAGATCCATCTTCTAGGAGTTACTTGGCTTCACCACCCTTTGAATGATCAATGAAGTGTCTTAGATTGTAACTGCAGTAAAATTATCATGTTTCCTGCTTCAGAGGAAAATAATATTTTAAGAGCAGAAAAGCTAAGGCTGAATTAATGCTGCCTGTGGTATGGGTTGGAGATAAGATAAAAACAGTATCATGGGGATATATCAGAAAAAGGATTGTTGAGGAATATTTCTTCATGATTAAATTTAAAGGTCTTTGCTTTGATTCATTACACATCCTGATGTTTTGCATTATCAGTGGCAGCTAAGAAGCTTCATCTGCAGAGCCTTGGAGAAGATACGGATCCTTATAAAATATCCTTTTTTATATATTACAGATCTGATGCCATTGAAGAGACTAGATACTAGTCTTTCAACAGTTTAATTACTGAAGAGAAATGATTGAAGAAAACCACACAAAGATGACTGAATTTGTTTTTGTAGGTTTAGTGGATAGTCCAAAGATGGAGCTGCTCTCTTTTATTGTGATACTAATTATCTATTTAATTGCATTGACTGGCAATCTGGGAATGATCATATTAATCAGGATAAGCTCTCAGCTTCAGAGCCCTATGTATTTCTTCCTCAGTCATTTGTCTTTCTTAGATTTTGGGTATTCTTCAGCCATTGCCCCTAAAATGCTAGCTAACATACTGGCAGACAAGAAAAGTATTTCATATGCTAATTGTGCTGCACAGATGTATTTTTTCATTTTCTGTGCAAGCACTGAGTGTATCCTCCTGGCAGCAATGGCGTATGATCGGTACGTGGCTATCTGTAATCCTCTCCTCTACGTGGTTACCATGTCTCCCAAAGTGTGCAATGTGATGGTGGCTGGATCTTATCTCATTGGCTTGGTGAATGCAGTGACACAAACAACTTCTACTTTTCAGCTCTCTTTTTGTGGCTCCAATGTCATCAACCATTTTTTCT
>JANHJO010006412.1:133602-145422 GCA_032468235.1 Pseudoxyrhopus heterurus | reverse complement strand
TGAGCCTGGTGGGATTTGAACTTGCTAAATTGCAGGCAGCTGGGAGCTGAATACTTAATTACAAGTACTGCACTCTATCCACTGCGCCACCAAGGACTCTTGGAATAGATAGTTCAGAATGGTTGAAAGAATGGAAGAAGAGCAAAGTGCAAATAAATTGGTTCACTTTAGAAGCATAATCATAGCTGTGTTCAGATTTTAAAGAATTTTTCCTGTTCCTAATCTGGATAATGCGCTGAGGAAGAAAATGATAGTCCTGGTCATGGATTTCAAGGTGTCTCTCTAATCTCTCTTTTTTTACTTTTTTCTCTTTCCATTCAGCCTCTGCTGGAGGGCTGGTTCCTCGCTCTTTATAACGTTGTCTACACATCGCTCCCAGTCCTGTGTTTGGGCTTGTTTGAACAGGTAAGTAACTTTGCATTGTGCAATATTTTACACTGTATCATTTTAATTGTAAGTTAAATCAATGGCCACTGGTATGTTCGTAAATATCCTTTACCTCCCTAATGCAAAAGAGAGAGAGAGATGTGTATCCCTGATTTAAAGACAACCAAGAAGTATTCCACTTAGCCAGAAACTCAAATAGCCCAGTGGTTTTGATGTCTCCGATGAGGATAACTAGAGCAAATTTTACAATAGAACCATGTAGAAGACAAGTGGGGATAAAATGGCAGCATTTGCTTGGAAAAGCGACAAGCAAGTTTGGTTTCTGTAAACCAGGGTTTCTCCACTTTAAAATGTGTGTACCAACACCCAATTTTCCCCAGCAAGAACTGCCTATAGAAAAAAACTTTATTTTCTTCCAAGATGGTTTTTTTCATTGCTCAGTGCAACCTGTGGGATTGTACGGTGATCTCCCTTCTAAATTCGAATTAATTCAGAGCTTGTCTTCTATTTTCAAAATCAGGAAGGGTTTGCTAGATGCTTGCCACCTATTAAAGCATTTGGAGAATATGTACAAATAAGTGAAATTTGTAGAAAGGGGACAGTGTGATGCAATGGTTAAGATTGTCATCCATGTACAAGTCTCCTGTTACCCAGTGAACTATTTTGAGCCACTCTCTACTGTTGGAAGAAATGTCCATCTGGGTTCAGTTCCAAGTGGGGGGAAAAAAAACACTGGAAACATGGAGGCTGTTTGGAAAGATGGTTTAATGGTGGACAGGATCATATGCCTTGGGTGAAGAAAAAAAAGGGAAGAGATGCTGAGAGTCAGTGGCTTTTATACCCCCTCTGGCTTTGAACTTCCTGGGGCAGAGGAAGAGTATCCTGATTGGTTGCTGTCAGAGGTCATAGCTAGCTTTGTAGGTTGTCTGTGTGCTAAGTTTGGTTGAAACTTGGTGGGTGATGCAATGAAGGGGCTTTGGGCAATTCCTATTATGGCTCTGCCTGAAGGAGGTAGATCTTTGTTATGTAGAATAGACTGGCCCAGGCCTTAATGGCCCATTAACAAAGGTGTTAGCAAGTTTGTGCCTCTCTGAGTTTCTACTTCTCTTTTAGGGGAAATATTCTGCTTTTTTAATGTGTCCCAAAATATTTCACTTCTTTAGGAGAGGGGTGGGTTTTAACTTCCAACAATACTATTTCTGAATTAATTGGAAATTATGATTTATCTTCCGTGGAGGAGTTTAATCAGAGGTATATTTTGGGGTGTTATGGAATTATTGAACTGGGCACGAAACAGATTACCATCAGAGTCTATTCAAACTCTTGCATTCTCTGATCTTGTAAAGCTTTTTGGGTATTGAAGATAATAAAATAATAACCAACCTTCCCTTACTTAAATATTCATTAGATCTGTGAATGTCAATCTATTCTCTTCCAGTATAGATGCTGCTGAGAATTGAGAACAAAAGTCCTCTTAAATGGATGGTATCCAGATTGGGGAAATCGGGGGAAGATTTTGCAAAAAATAACAATTTTCTTATGTTTACTGTAGTTAACGTAGGTCTTTCTATTCTAATAAATGTTACTCTCTCTTAAAGTAGATTTCTAGTTACTAATTATTCTTAGAACTTCTTGAATGCATGGCACATTTGAAATCTCTCTACAGATTTTCAATAATATTCATATCTGTGAATGCTTTTGTAATATCTTCATCTTTATTGTAAATACTGCATGGATAAGTTGGAACAATATTTTGCATTGTTATCTTGATGCTATATCCAACCCCTTTTTATTTCCAATTTACTTACTGACTATGAGACACTGTGAGGTAGAATATGTTGATTTTGTTTAATTTGCTCTTCAATCTACCAGTCACTGACTGCCACATAACCCCAAGAATAAAAAAGACATCTTTATTTATGCCTAATAATTGGAAAAATATTCTTTTTTCAAATATTATTCTCCCCCCCCCCCAATATTTCTTTTTTGGTGGTGGCCAAGCAATTCAATTTTTGTTTTGTTATTGCAAAGCAGTACATTCCAAAATATTTCAGGGTCATCAGGGTTTCTTTTACATGTAATTTAGATAATTACATTTGTGGTGAATCAAAACTTTTCCTTCTGACAACTCTCACAATGCATATAATTGTTTACTATATTGTGGGCAATTACATTGGTATAAGCTAAACTTTCAAGAGGTTGTTTCAATCATCTGTGGGTTTTGTTTTACACTATTCGGGCAGACCTTTTTTTAAAAAAAAATTCCAAAACTTTCCTTGATTCAACCATTGTATGTAACTTCTGTTTCTTAACAGGATTTTTTTAAAAGAGGAAATTGGTAGTTGAAAGCATTCAGATATTTTTTATAATCTCCTGCTTTGTAAGAATGAATTTACCTTCATTTAGGCTCAAAATGTTTGTTCACATGTGGAATTTTCTTCATGTGACTAATTGAAAGCCTAATGAGTCAGTTACATTCTTTTGCCTTATTAATAATTTTATTGTGCAATTAAAAAAAATGAATCAACTGGAAAAGTGCTTAGAATTTTGCCCCTGCCATATTAACTGATTTCAAATATGTAATCAACTTCATATAAATTGCAGCCATGCATTTAAGTCTGTAAATAATTGTGTTACTATCTGTTCATTTGTGGATTTATTTACATATAATTTGACTAAGGATACCTGTAGTTGAAAGCATTCAGATATTTTTTATAATCTTCTGCTTTGTAAGAATGAATTTACCTTCATTTAGGCTCAAAATGTTTGTTCACATGCTTTCATCTACAAATAAGCAATTTGGAAATTATTCTTGATTTGGCTGACTAGTTCTGGTAATGGTAATACACAAAATTAGTTTTTAATGATTTTATAGCTGAAATTAGCATTGTAATAATATAGGTTGTTTTGTTTATACAAATATTTTTGTATTGAAAATGATCATTTTTTTGTTGCCTAACTTTTTCTACATTTGAAAAAAGCTTGTTACAAGAGGTGCATAGCATATAGAATTATAAACTATTATAAATTATAAATTATTTATTTTTATCCTTAATGTTGTGCCACTTTCATGGGCTTCTTAAAATTGAAATTTGCCTGAGACAAGGACATTTATTCATTCATTTATGTATTTCTGGATTTGATTGGTATATATATATATATTTTAGCAAGTATTATTTAAACATACAATATTAGCTCAATCATTCTTTTTTTATATTCTATCAATTTTGGAGAGAAGGAGAATCGATCATAAAATACTCTTAAAAAATAACTTACTTTTCGAATGCTTGCCATTATTTTCCCAAAGCTTTCACAGTTTTATTCCAAACTGCAGTTATTATTTCCATATGCTAATCCAATTATTTTCATGCTAGGCTACATCTTTGGACTAGGGCAGAGTCTTGTGAATATTATCTAGGAATTGATTGTATAAACTCTGAGGAAGTGTGCAGGGATTAATGTAACATGATTTCATGGATGAAGTAGATTATGTTATTCCCTTCTAGAGATTTTCAGAACTGCATATAAGACAGAAACTGCATTAGATTCTGCATCAGTCTTGTGGATTATCGTTTTTTGAAGTTTAGATAAGAGATATGCCCCTCCCCCCCCTTACTAGCTGGGTTTGAGATTGTAGACAGTGGTAGATGCCTTGGAATTTGGGGAATGTATTCTGTAGTAGTTATACTCTTTCTTGAGTGGGCAGTTTTACTTGGTGATGAGTAAATTCTCAAGCCCTTGGCAGCTTTTGTATGGAATGCCATAGATGTTGGTTTTCTTCCCATTGTGGTTTAACATCTGTATGAAACTTCATTATTACAGAAATTATTTATTGGTTGACAGTGAGTTAACAGTGTACTGAAAATACATCTCGATACTGAGTTGAACAGAATATGAAGTTCATATTCTTAATCTGTTTGCTGAATATCAGTCTCATTGTTGGCTTCCATATTAGCTCTAGATGAGGTTACACTCTCCTAGTGGAAAAAGCCCATAACTTCTGATTCCTCCAGATCAGGGATCCCCAACCCCTGGTCCGTGGCTTGGTACTGGGCCACAGCCCATTGGTAATCAGGCCACAAAGACTAGCTGCAAGTGATAGACGAGCATGTGAGTGTGTGAAGCACAACCCCCCCTCTCTCCTGCTGCCACTGCCAGTTCACAGAGCCAGCAGGGTTGGCGACCACTATTCTACATTCATAGCTTCTGCTTTAACATAGAGAAGAGGCTATTAATAAGATAGCTTTTGCCAGCCAAGGTAGAAAGAGAGAAAGAGGAGTACAGAAAGAATGCTATAGCTCAGTATGATAAATACACTTTGTATTGTTATTTAAATTTAAATTACGTATTTAACTTACTACATGAACTTGCAAAAGCAAAATTAAATGATGAGGTAAATATCAATTTTCAAACGTTTCATTGATTACTTAAAAGTTTACATTATTTGAAAAATGGGCAGACCATTGTGTCATTTCAAAAGTGCTACTTGGATATAATTACATTAACTTTATTGTTATTATAGGCAATTCACATGTGGTTATTGTACATGCTTCTATGCCTGTTATGCCTGTTAATAGAACAGTAGGTGTTTACGTTTAAAATAGAATAAGATTACTACAGTAGAACTTAGTTTAAATGTGACAAAACAGCTTTTAAACACAAGCACATGAGTTATGGACAAGACTTGTATCTGGGAAAAACAATAAAAATATTTTATATAGTTATATGTGTACAGAATAAAGTAAGCCATGAACATAGACTTGAACATAATTGTCAGCAGGAAGGCCAAAATGCCTCAAGAGAAGAGTTATTTAGAGAGAAATGCCATATACATAGAGATATGTATTAAAATGCTAGAAGTTTCTGAGTTAAATAAAGGTGAAAGTACATAGTGATAGACCAAAAAATTGGAGGACTAGATAAATGCAGTGAATAAAGTAATTCACAGATACACTTTTAGAAAAATAATAAGAATGGTTATGCTTTGAATGTTAAAGTCTAAATTCTTAAAAAGACTCAACTGCAGAATCACAGAATATTAGCTACAAAAATAATTTACTGTTTGAGTAGTTGTTATATCCCTGAAACAAATGCTAAGTATGATTTTAAATAGAAAATTAATCAGAGACATTGAGCTTATCATCTGGAAAGCTGACAGCTTGGGTTCAAAATCCAAGCATTGCACGATGAAGTCTGTTTCTGTTACTTGCCCCAGCTCCTGCCCACCTAGCATTTCTAAAGCAAATGCAAGTGGATAAATAGATACCACTTTAATGGGAAGGTAACAGTGTTCTGTGTGCCTTGGCATTTAGTCGTGCTGACCACATGACCACAGAAAATGTCTTAGAACAAGATTGTCTCCCTTGACTAAGAAATGGAGTCAAGCACTGCCCCTAGAATCGGAAATGACTGGGCAGTAGAAACCTTTACACTCCTGCCACTTGTGCAGCACGGTTCCCATAGCGGAGTAGTAGGCCACAGACTGGGGGAGTTGGGGAGAGCAGTGCTGGATGGAGAGCAAACCCCACTCCAACTTGCATTGATGAAATTACCTAGTTTGGTAATGAAACACCCGCAAGAAAACCACCAAGGACCCGATAGTTCATTCTCATCTATTCCTATTCTGTTTACTGTTTTCTTACCAGCTGCTTATCCAGATGAGCCAGTCCTTCTTTCTGATTTCATGGCAAAATTCTGATTGTCACTTCGTTATTTTTTCAAGAAATAAAAATGAGAATGCAATGCATTTTTATACCAGGGTATGAACCTCAAATTTTTGTTCTTAAGCTAGTCAATGAGAAAGAAATGTGTGAATTTTGTCAGAAAAAAGTTTAATTGTTTAAACTTATTTAAAGAATATCATAAACTGAAAATCCTTGAATTGTAGAATATTTTACATTAATACAGAATTGAAAGTTAACCTATGAATTCATTACCAGTAATCATAGGCATACCCACTAAAGTGCAGTTTTTCTGAATAGTGGAGTCCTAATGGCACAGTGGTTAGAATGCAGTATTGCAGGAAAACACTACCCACAGCCTAGAGTTCAGTTCTGACAGGACTCAAAATGGACTCAGTCTTCCATTCTTCCGAGGTCAGTAAAATGAGGACTCAGACAGTTGGAGACAATATGCTGACTTTGTAAACCACCCAGTGAGTGCTGTAAAGCACTATGGGGCAGCATATAAAGTCTAAGTGCTATTGCTATAGCAGTTGCCTGGGAATAGTAGCATAATTCAGCTGTGGCAATAGTGTTCTGTTAATGGGTTTTCCATAAGAGAAAAGTCATTAAGCAGTTGCAAGCTATGGAAAAACTTCTGATTATTTCATGATTAATACAGTTGGTTTTCTGGTTAACTGAACATGACAATTTCTGGCTAACTAAATCGCCACCACCAGTTTAAGGAATCTTGCTTATTCCTTTGTAGACTGTCTCTGATATCAAATGCTGAAATTAAACAAGTTCTTGTCTTTACTGAAAACAGAATAATTGGACTCTGGTGGTTCTAAATGTCATTTCCTAGGATCCATGACAGTGATCTGTGAATATGCTTAGCTTATATTGTATATATTATGAAGGTTTTTAATTCACAAATTGATACACTGCAAAATTGTACATCTTTGATCCCTTCTAATCGATTACTTAAGGCAGCTAGTCTTTGACCATAGTTAGTCTAATATAATTACTAAGAAACTGGAAATCAGATTTGACTTCTTGCTTTTTCTGCTCCCTGTATTATTCATAAACTTAATGATGGCTTTAGTTCAAGTAGAGTTATGAGGGCTTTAATGTAAACCTAGAGGTTGATTCAGCAACCGGGAATTGCTGCAGTGCAGTGGCATTTTAGCTGTGACCTCCTTTGCTGGTTATATCTCAATATACTCTTTGCGTAGTAACTTTCCAGGGCTATAAGCTGTCTTGTCTAGCCCAGCAAATCACTGCTATTCTTGCTAATCAGTTCAAATCTTCACATTGCTCAGGTTCCATGTAAAAATATAATGGAAACAAGGACTATTCTTCTTTATACCTTATATTAGCAAACTAGATGATGTATTTAAAAACATTAGATACATTTGGTTAATCAAAATAAAATCTTCCAATATAAATGGTTTCTTGTATAGGTAGAAGTTGTTTGATATACAAATAAAAGGTTTGAATTTTTTATTTCCTCTGTAAAACAATTGCTTGGCTGATTTTATAAACATCCTGTATGACTACATAGGTTAAGGTGATTACATAGTATTTAAACTAAAGTGTAGTATTGTTAAGGAAAGAATGAAAAGCTGAAAAGAACATGAACAAAATCCAATAAAGCATAAATAATAAATAAATCCAGATAATGCCCATATAACATCTGTTCAAGATTATTGAATGATATTTGTAGGAAAAACTATGGCATTTTCCTGGTATTTTATCTGTAAGTTATAGAAAATCATTTGTAGTCATAACAAATTTTAATAATAAACATTTAGAGCATTTAACACATTTTTATGTAATAAAGGCTCTTTTTTTTAGGAAGAATCCTCTGTGAAAGATTAGCTCAGACTGATGGCCAATATAAAAAAAAATAAGTTGCATTTAATCCTCTTTTTTATCATGTGTGAGAAGGCAAAAGGAGAAGCCAAAAATAAAATATAATTTATAACAAAAAATATTTTAAAGTATGAAATAGAATTCCAAATCTTAGGCATCGACCATGTATTTCTATGGTCTTTCTAAACATATTTGGGGGGATATGTTTGTCATACTTCAAAAATAGTCCAGAAGTGTTTTAGACATTGAACAAGATAGTATCTCTCTTATTAAAGAGCCACTCTCTTTCAGGCTACAGTGGGACCTGAACATAGAAGTCAAAATGCATTAAAGCATCAGATTTAAGCATGTTTATTTCCAGTAAGCATGGCAAGATATCTAAAGATCACATATGTTTTTCTCAAAATTAGAGGTAGGCTTATCTGGGATAAGATTATTTCTTCATTATATTGTTTTTATGTAATAACTGTCAAAGCTCATCAGGATAATTTTCAGTAGTATTTTGAAACCAGTTCGAAACCCAAGTTTCTCTAAGGAGACTGTAGTAGATATATTTTATATGAAAATTCTGGCCACAGTGTTTGTATGACATACTTAGTAATAGTTAACCCAATATTTTTAATCCAATTTTATGGGTTCATAATATATTATGAAATTCAGATTAAGTACATTGATTGGGCTTGTGCTAAAATTTAGTAGGCTAGTGTGTATTGACTGTGTCATTGTAGTCTACACTGCAGCAATCCCTTGTTATGTAAATAAGGTATGTATCACCATATACATACCACAATAAGGTATGTATACACCATCTGTATGTTCTAAGAATAAACATAGTTGGTGCTATTTTCAGTTGAGTAAAAGCTATTCTGGCAATAAGCAATAAAAGAAATCAAAATGAATGCTAAGTCAAGAAATCCTATACCATTAGTTTGTGTACTCGGAAAACATGAATCTTGTTTAATTGTGTAGATTCATAGAACATGCTCAGCCACAAACTAATCAACCACATTTAGTTTTTAACATGTTATACAGAGCTATTCCATGTGATTATTTGTTTGTTTGTTTGTTTGTCAAATATGTACATATAAAGTGTAAACATAAACATGAGCAAAGAAAGTATATATAGGTAGATAATGGGAATAGTAGGACAGGGATGGTAGGCACGCTGGTGCGCTTATGCACGCCCCCTTTACAGACCTCTTAGGAGTGGTGAGAGGTCCACAGTGGACAGTTTGAGGTGGAAGCTGTGAGGATTTGAGGCTGTAACAACTGAGTCAGGTAGAGTATTCCAGACATTAAATATTCTATTGCTGAAGTCGTATTTCTTGCAGTCGAGTCTGGAGCGGTTTATCTTGAGTTGGTATCAATTGTTTGCACATGTATTATTGTGGTTGAAGCTGAAGAAGTCATTGGCAGGTAGGACGTTGCAGCAGATAATTTTGTGTGCTATGCTTAGATCAGATCACAGGCAGCACAGTTCAAGATTGTCTAAGCCCGAATTTCTATCCTGGTGGTGAAAGGGATTCTTTTGCGGCTTGAGGAGTGAAGTACTCTTCTTGTGAAATATGTCTGGACCCTTTCAATTGTGTTAATATCCAATATACAGTGAGGATTCCAGACGGTTTCTGATATCAACGGATGAGTTATATTCAAGAATTGGTCTTACAGAGGTTTTGTATGCCCTAGTTAGAAGTACAGCGTTTAGTTTAGTTCAGTTTAGTTTAGGTCAGTGTGCTGTATGAATCAAGAAAATTAGAATAATTGAAAAGGTCATAGTTAACCATGGATAAGCATGTTCATAACCATTTCAAATCATTGTTGGAATTGACAAGGTATTTGTGACTATACAACATGGTAATATTTTCGGTATTCATGCAGCTTCTTCTGGGAGATCCTTGTGAGGTCCAGCATCCAGAATATGTAGACTATTTAGCCATGACAAAGTCATGTTGTCCTAGGTACACCATGAGGAGGCTAGTCTACATTGCACCCCAGATGATAATATTATATTAATCTGTCCAGATATGTTTCCATATTTTTCAAAGTGGATGCATATGCACAATTCAGTATGTTAGAACTATTCTACATTAGAGAGCTATAAACAAACTTCAAGCCTCACTTCCTGATATCAGCGGGAATCAAATTACATCTCATTATGTCATAATTGTATGCGTTACGATGAAAAACTGTTTTTAACTATAAAAATTCCTTTGCTTTTTATAACTTTTAATAACTGATATATTATGCGTCAGAAAGAGTGAAGCTTTCATTGTATATATTGCAACTGTCCTGAACTGGGCATCCTCGAAATATGTGGGTTTCAATTCCTATAATTCTATTAGTAGCCATGCAGGCTGGGAAATTTAAGAGCTAACTCCATATTTCGAAAACTCCTAGATGGGAAAGGCTGTTACTTTACATACTTAGTATTAGGAAGATAACTCATGGTTGATACTCATGCACCAACACCATATTGCTCTTGCTAGTTTCAGTTAGCCTTCAGTCAGCTCCTTATTTTTATGTTTTCTTGGAGGAATTCTGATGATACATTAGGCTACACTGTGTTGAAGGGTTTGTGACTCAGTGTATTTGAACACAGCTTCCAGTTTAGTTAATGATGTAGTGTATTGTATAAACCCAGGATGCTGGATTAATACAGGTAATCCTTGATTTATGAGCAGTTGAAACACCCATATGACCAGACTTATTTTTAAAACCATTTTATAGTGTGGTCATTAAGAGAATCACATGGTTGTTAAGCAAATCCATCCTCCCAAATGGGCATTTTTTGCTGGAAATCAGAAAAAAAAACCCTGAAATCAGCAAAAATGTCACAAATTGCAGTCACATGATCATAGGGCATTGCAAAAGGTTGTAAATGCGAGTCTATTCCAAGCACCTGAAATGTGGTCATGTGATTGTGGAGGTAGTGCAATGATGCCCAGAAGTGCTTCAGGGATTATAAAGCATCTTTCCAAGGTCATTGTAACTTGCATTGTCATTAAATGATCAGTTGTAAATCAATGACTACTTATAAGCCAAATTTTGCCAAGCTATGTGAACATAGCTACCAGATCACATTTATTATTAACATAACTAAGTACAAGATTTGCTCTTCCATCAAGGAAGACACATTCTATGTGTGTTGCTTCACACATTTCCCTTCTCCTTTAATACCTTTCATACTATTCTTCTGTATTGGCATTCCAATTTTCTTGCATGTTCATATGTAATTTGTATGGATGGACCATCTTCATTAACCTAGTAGAGAGCTAACTAGACGTTGCTACCAGCCTCTTCAGAAGAATCTTTTTCACAATAATTTCTAAAAAAGAAGGCAAAAGACAATCTCATTCCTTTAGCATCCTGATGCAGTAGGATCACATGTGCTGCGCTATATATTATTTTCAAAATAAAACCACTGATTCATTAAGAATATTAAATCTTTATATAATTAAGAAGAAAGTTGAAAAGAAAAAAGAAAGAATAAACTATTTATGAAGAAGTCAAATATACATGTGTACATGTGCATACACACAGAGTTTACACAGCCTGGATCTATATCCATGAACTTAAAACAATTTCTAGACTAACTAGCTTCACTGATCCTAGTCTTGCTGTCCAGATTTTCAATATCCAACCCTGTTTCGGTTGGTGGGGTTAGACAAACTTTTTCCTTACCTTGCTTCCAGGTAGAAACAAAATCATAGGATCCCCTCTTTTAGAAGTCTACTTGATAGGAAAGGCCATGCCAAATTTTTTAATTTTGGAAATTTTTGAGTGTAAATTCCAACATTCAGTGTATGAGATCTAACTCATTAAATAGAATATTACATTGAACAATGTGTAGGATCATCGTTAATTTATAGAATTTGAAAGGCCTCAGTTACTCCTAGAA